>PVIH01003045.1:57594-124629 GCA_004025045.1 Sigmodon hispidus | reverse complement strand
AGCCACACAAGGTTGATGGGCGTGTGGTGGAACCAAAGAGAGCTGTTTCTAGAGAGGATTCTGTGAAGCCTGGTGCCCATTTAACAGTGAAGAAAATTTTTGTTGGTAGTATTAAAGAAGATACAGAAGAATATAATCTGAGAGACTACTCTGAAAAGTATGGCAAGATTGAAACCATAGAAGTTATGGAAGACAGAGTGGAAAAAAGAGAGGATTTGCTTTTGTGACTTTTGATGATCATGACACAGTTGATAAAATTGTTGTTCAGAAATACCACACTATTAATGGGCATAATTGTGAAGTGAAAAAGGCCCTTTCTAAACAAGAGATGCAGTCTGCTGGATCACAGAGAGGTCGTGGAGGTGGGTCTGGTAACTTTATAGGTCGTGGAGGAAACTTCAGAGGCGGTGGAGGTAATTTTGGTCATGGAGGAAACTTTGGTGGAAGAGGAGGCTATGGTGGTGGAGGTGGTGGCAGCAGAGGTAGTTATGGAGGTGGTGATGGTGGATATAATGGATTTGGAGGTGATGGTGGCAACTATGGTGGTGGGCCTGGTTACAGTAGTAGAGGAGGTTATGGTGGAGGTGGACCAAAATATGGAAACCAAGGTGGTGGTTGTGGTGGTGGAGGAGGATATGATGGTTACAATGAAGGAGGAAATTTTGGAGGAGGTAACTATGGTGGCGGTGGAAACTATAATGACTTTGGAAATTATAGTGGACAACAGCAATCAAATTATGGACCCATGAAAGGGGGCAGTTTTGGTGAAAGAAGCTCAGGCAGTCCCTATGGTGGTGGCTATGGTTCTGGAGGAGGAAGTGGTGGATATGGTAGCAGAAGGTTTTTTTAAAAAAAAAACAAAAACAAAAGGCTACAGTTCTTAGCAGGAGAGAGATCGAGGAGTTGTCAGGAAAGCTGCAGGTTACTTTGAGTCGGTCGTCCTAAATGCATTAGAGGAACTGTAAAAATCTGCCACAGGAGGAACGATGATCCATAGTCAGAAAAGTTACTGTAGCTTAAACAGGAAACCCTTCTTGTTCAGGACTGTCATAGCCACAGTTTGCAAAAAGTGCAGCTATTGATTAATGCTGTGTAGTGTCAATTAGTTGTGCATTCCTGAGGTCTTTTATCTGTTGTAGCTTTGTCTTTTTCTTTTTCTTTTCATTACATCAGGTATATTGCCCTGTAAATTGTGGTAGTGGTACCAGGAATAAAAAATTAAGGAATTTTTAACTTTTCAATATTTGTGTAGTTCAGTTTTTCTACATTTTAGTACAGAAACTTTAACAAAAATGCAGTTTTGAAGGTGTTTCCTTGTGAGTTAACATGTAAAGAAGATCATTGTTAATTACTATTTTGTATGAACTTTGCTAAAGTTAACTGTAAAGAAACACCTACTGACTTGCAATTTAAGGGGAATCTATTCTCCCTATTTCCAAAACCATGATGAATGGGCGTTGACATGTGGAGAGAACAGATATTTGAATGTTTGCAATGTGTTTTAGATAATTAGGATTGGGTAATAAAGATTAGCATATTTGTGAATTTAATAGCATTAAGATTACTTTCAAATGAAAAAAAAAAGATATAAATCATGAAATTCACCAAGTGAAACAAAGATACTTCTGATAGCAATCATGCAAAAACACAACTTTTATGCAAATTGAATTATCATTCAGGTGGCATTTTGGCCATCTTTCTAGAAGTCTTAAATGTGTGCTTAGGGCCAGGTATTGTTGTTACAAACCTGTTATCCCAGCACATGGATGACAGGCAGGATTGCAGAGGGTGACAGGCAATCTTGAGTAATGTAGCAAGTACGAGACCAGTTAGGACTGCATGGCAAGACCCTCTTACACACACACACACACACACACACACACACACACACACACAGAGACACGCACGCACGCACGCGCACAGCCATTTGTCTCTATTAAGTTCTGCTATTAGCTGTTCCTCCTGCTGGCAGGTGCTTTTGATGCATCCTCCCATCCCTAGACTACTTTGGTGATCAAAGTGAAGCAGGTGCCTTGTATTATTTCAGTAAGGAGCCTGCACTTCTGTAGTAAAAATGCTGGCTCTCTGGAGGGGCTGATGCTGCGTTTCCTTGAAAAGTGGGTATTCTTGCATTTTGAGCTAGAGAAAGCTGAGCCTGAGTGGCTGACAGCTGCCCAGTGACACACTAGAGACGTTCAGATCAGGCTCAGATTGGAGGCTCAGAGACCCTTTGATAGGCCTCCAGCACATCTGTCTGCCTCTGAAAGGAAGCTGTGGGTTGCAGCAAGTGCAGATGCCCCTCCTGCAGGAAGTCGATTCCCTGACATCTGGTTCACAGGAAAGGCCCCAGTGTCGCCATGCATGACTAAGGCACCTTGCTTCAAAGGAGGAATTGTTTGCATCAGGCAGGGACAGCGCTGGATCTGCCTGGCCAGTAAGTGCTTTCTATGCAATACAGAAATGGAAGACTGTGTTTTGTTCTGGGGACTCAGCACCTAGGGAGCAGGGAGGGGTGACATGAAAGAGCGGGAGAACAGCTTTGTCTCCCTGAAAACAAATCTGGTCCAGTCTTGTGGAGTCTCTGCAGCCTCACGGATACCCGGCCACACATGCTCTCTGTCTGTCGATAAGGTTCACAGCCATGTGTGCCCGGCTTTCTGTCATTTAGCACATGGCCTGCTTCTGTGGGTCCTGCTGGGATGTGGAGGATCCAGATGCCCTGTCTTGATTTCAAGTGAGATTTGGTTGATAACATCTGTCAGATTCAGTGTGTGAATAGGAGGTGGGTGTTACTTTGCAAACTGGGGGAGGGAGGGGGCTTCAGTTTTATGCTTGTGGAAATCATAAGTGTAGGGACTGGAGAGATGGCTCAGTGATTTAGAACACTTGTTGCTCTTGCAGAGGGCCCAGGTTCAATTCCCACCTACGTGGTAGCTCACAACTGTCTCTAACTCCAGTTCTAGGAAATCTGTTACTGACGTCTGGCCTCTTTGGGCACCAGGAATTCACACAGAGAACATAAATACATGCAGGAAAACATAGATACACATAAAATAAAATAGAAATAAAAATCATTTTAAAATCATTAATGTACTTTATATTTTACTTTCAACAAGCTGAGAAGCTCAACTAAGCCAAAACATACAATTTTTATGACTTTTTCCACAGTATTTTTATTACTTCTTTCATGTACTTATGTACTTGCACATGTGTGCACATTGTATGTACTTATTGTGGCATTACATGGGGAAGTCAGTTTTCTTCTTCTCTGTTCACTCAGGCGGAACTCAGGTCTGTAGGCTTGATGGCCAGGCGCATTCACCTGCTGAGCTGTCTCTCCAGCCCAAATTTATTTCTTTTTGATACAGAGTCTTGCTGCACCCCAAGGTGGCTATGACTTACTGCACAGCCCATGTTAGGTTCAGACTTAACATCCTCCTGCCTCATGATTCTGAGTGCTGGAATTGCACGTGTGTACCACTCAGCCCCACTCATAGTGTATATTTAGCTGTCTTCAGTTTGCTGCGATTTTGCTCTATAGTTTTGGTTTCTAGTTTTCTTGGCTACTGATGCTATATATATTACGGGGTTAACATGGGATTCTTTTCATTAAGCTATGTCATGACTGAAAGAGAAAAACGGAACCAGAGCCGACAGTTGAGTCCCATGTTTTTTCTGGGGTTTATTCAGTCTTTTGTCCTCCCCACCAATCCATCAATCACATTACCCCTCATTTGAACTCCGTCTTAGTAATAACTTTTAAAAGCTCACTCCCGAGGACTGGTGAGATGGTTCAGTGCTTAAAGAAGTTGCCACCAAGCCTGACAACCTGAGTTTGATTCCTAAAATTTATACGGTGAAAAGAGAGCCAGTTCCTAAAAGTTACACACACACACACACACACACACACACAGAGAGAGAGAGAGAGAGAGAGGAGAGAGAGGGAGGGAGGGAGGGAGGGAGAGAGAGAGAGAGAGTTTGTAAAATAATTTTAGTGTTTGAACTAGAGAATTTGTTTAACTTAAACACATTGTATATCTCACTAGACAAGAGTTTTTTGTTTTTTCTTTATATTTAATTGCTACAACTCTGGAAGAAAGGCAAATGAATGCAGTATGATCTAAATAAATGCTAAATTATAGGGTAAACTTCTGTGGCTAGATTTGCATTGTGTGAGTCTTAGCTAGTGGTATGGGGGTGTGTGAATGACTTGCAAATGTTTTTAAACCATAAAGACGTGATCATGATATGGAAGTAATTTACAAGCTAAAGAGATGCTCTTAGCTGTTCACAACAGTGGGTTTTATTTGTAGTAGCTTTTGAGATGGCCAGAGGTTCTGTCCAGAGGGTGCTCTGGCTTCTTCACTCTTTCCTGGGAGCCTCCCTGTGCCTTCCTGGCAGACCATGTGCTCAGGGCTGGGATTGAACTGTCTCTTGCTGGCCTTTGAGCCTCTCCTGTCTTTAAGTTCTTTCCCTCCTTGCTAACCCACCCTGTGAGGGCAGGTGCTGTTTCCTGGTAAGTGCTGGTGAGAGTGAGGATAATTCCTTCAGCCTCCATTGGTTGGAGGAATGCATTTTGTATGCATTTTGTTGTAAGGACAGTGCTGCTGTAGAAAGTTGTGAAAGTGTGTGTGTGTGTGTGTGTGTGTGTGTGTGTGTGTAAGCCCTCTGAGTCCCCTCTCTTGCTTTGATTCCTCTCCTGGCTGCTCTGCTCTTTCTCCTCCATATTCTTGAAGGGGTCCACTGTCACTTTGTTTCCTTTGGTTATTAGCATCCATTCCTGACCATTTAGTGGTTATTGTTGCAGAACACAGTGCTGCAACATAGCCTGACTCCTTCTCTGTCACCTGGAGGCTTGAGCTAAGCTCAGCAGGTCTGCTGTCACGTGGAGTCACTCATAGCTTGGCTGAAGATGTATGATTGACACTGTCCTTGCTCACATATGGGCAGTGGTGACCTCTTCTCTATGAAGCCTCTCATCTTTGAGACTGTAATTTAGAGTTTCTTTACACAGCAGGCAAGAACAGCATCCATGTAGCCACCTGGAGCCCTGGCAGGAAATGTGTATATTTTGAATTCTATTATTTCTGCTGGCCAAAGCAAACCATGACCAGCCAGCCCAGATTTCTGGTTTGGGGTGTATTCTTAGGAATACATCTTCTAGGCTGGGGTGGGAGGGATGGATTAAGCTGGTACCTTTTGCTAGCTGCAGGCCTTTGTTGTAAATCTCCTTCTTCTCTCTATTTTCTGCTGAATCTGTGTCCACCTGTGCTGGTTTTGTGACTGGCTTGAGTTAGGATCCAGTGTTACTTTTCTTCCACATGGGCCACCCACTGCACCCGCCACATCATCTGTCAAATGTTCCATCTATTTCCTGACTGCACTGCTGCCTCTGCTGAGTGTCACACTTCCATCCTGGGGTGTGGCTCTTTTAAACAGTCTGTTCTGTTAGTCTGCATTATGTTACTGTAACTTTATCTTATGCTTTGCTCTCCGGCAGGGAAAGGACCTCCATCTTATTTTCCTTCTCATTTACTGCCTTTGGTGTTATTGGACTTTTATTAGCTCTAGGAAAAAATGTTGCCAGTATGATCTGCTTAGATGTAGATTCACCAAGTTAAGGCAGCTTTGGTCTTTAGTGATGGCTTGCTTGTGTAAATTGCTAATCCTTGGGACTAGGGCTAGAAAACCATTCACAAATCAAGCTTAACACTTACAAATGTTTGTGTCTTCTGTGTCCTGAGTAAGCCTGTTACATTTAGTCATTTCTAGAGTGTTCTGTGTGCTTGGTTATGCTCTCCATGTCTGGACTCCTGTGTGTTTTCTGGTCTGTTTCTTTGTTTTATATTGTCTTTATTTAAGATAAACCTTTAACATTCTTTTTTTAAGATCTGTGTATTCTGATGTTGTAGAAGGTTTCCTGGGCCTGTTTGGACATGGAGGTTCAGACCCCGTGGCGGCTTTTGTCCCCCAAAGAAATGGATCAGACACTTATATTAACTTCATACTGTTTGGCCCATGTCTCAAACACATTAGTAGCTAGCTCTTTCATCTTAATTCAGCCCATTTCTATAATCTACCTGCCACGTGTCCCGACCCATGGCTCACCTGGATTCCTCACATGTCTCTTCTTCTCGGGGGTGGGGGGATGGGGAGGGTTGGGGATGGGGGGTGGGTCCGATGGTGACTGACTAACTCCACCCTCCTTCTGTCTGTCTGTCCTCTGATTCTCCACCCACTTCTACAGTGCTGCACTTAGGCCAAAACAGCTCCTTTATTTACAGCATACAGAGAACATTCCACCACATTCTGACCCGTATCTGTAATCTCATTTCATTTTTCTCACTTATTTTCCATTTTCTGAGTTTCATTTTTAAATTTGATTTGCAGCTTACATAACCTGCCCCTATTCTTTTACCATTTGCCCTTACAGTTTGGATGTGAGTCCCGCCAGTCTTAGCTTGGCAGAAAGCAGAGTTAGTTTTTCCTCTTCCCTCAGCTTCAGTTACCCTTGGCTCTGTCTTCATTTTATCTTCCAAACAGTTTTTGTTTTAAACACCAAAATTCCCTCTTATGAGAGGAGATATGAGTTGTTTTACATTTTAAGCCTAACCTGTGTGAATGTTAGCATTTTTATCATTTCAGTTTGTATACTAGACTTTTTTAGGACTATGTGTTTAATTTTAGAGAATTACTTTAGTGAGGTACATGCTCTCACTCTGTTTCTAAGGAGTTCCTTTCTCAGTCCTTTTCTGTGATAGTCTTTTGGTTTTATTTTAGGGCTGACTTTGGATCCTGACCTGTTTCTAGGCAAGGACTTTACTACTGACCTTCATATACCAAATTTTTTGTGGTTTTTTTTTTTGGCTTTATCATTTTGTGTTTGTGGGTGTTTTGCCTGAGCACATATCTGTTCACCACATGTGTGCATTGTCCTGGTACTGTAGTTATATATGATTATGAGCCATCATGTGAATGCTGGGGATTGAACCTGATTCCTCTGGAAGAGTAGCCAGTACTCTGAAGCACTGAACCACATCTCCACTTCCATACCTAAACTTTTGAGTGACATTCATTGAGACTGCAGTTTATATGAAGGTTTATTTGCTAGAATAAGGCACTTCTTTCAGATGGAACTTACAATCCTCCTTTTTTCTTAGACATTGATTTATATTTAATTTCTATGATGATAGCTATCATTTTCATTATTATTGTTTTAGAAATTCTATTCATTTGTATGGTCTCTTTTGAAAGCACCTTATTGGTTCTGTAAAAAATAATCTCAGCATTGTTATTGCACATTTTGTATCAGGAGCTGAATTTCCTGTGTTCCTTGGTGTCTTCTGCCCTTACAGGGACTCGTTCCTTCTGCTGTGCTGCTATGCACAGGCTATGTGTGCTAGGAAGGAGCTTTATCACTGATGTACATCCCTAGCCCTCTTGTGTTTTGGGATGCTGGGTTATGCTTTCCTACTTCACCACTTTCCACCCCTGTACATTCTGAAATGCCATTGGGATGAAAATCCAGAAAGACCTCGAGGTGATGCAGTGGTTGAATGAGAATCAACCCCATAGGTTCATATATTAATGTTTGGTTTGCAGTTGGTAGGTTACCACCATGCTTCCTGCCATGCTAATCTGAACTAACTCTCTAAACTGTAAGCAAGCCCCAGCTAGCTGCTTTCTTTTATAAGTTACCTTGGTTATGGTGTCTCATCACAGTAACAAGGACGGAAGGCTTTTCCATCATCTCTTGGATGAAGCATGTTGCGTAAATCTGAGTCCTTGCTACCCCTCAAGGGCAGTCCTGTGATTATAGTCTGAAGGGAAAGACTTGCCTTGCTCCCTTCTGCTCTCTCACCAAGTTGTCCTGACCCAGAGAGTTTGCTTTCATGTGGCTTCAGGAATGTGTGTCCTCAGATAGGAGTGGCAGTGGCCCTTGGGTCCCTGCATCTTCAAATTGTACTTGAGAAGGTGTTGCTATGCAGGACTCTTTCTACTTCAAGTATGGACAATGGACCTGAGTATTGACTGGGAACATTGAGAGCTGGTGGGAAAAAAGGAGTACCAGACCCGACCTATGTCAGTTGAATAGGAATCAATGTTGAACCGGTCTCCAGGAAATCAGATGTGATTGTTATTGTTGCCTCCCACCCTGTGTGCATGTATGTATGTGTGCATGGGTGTATGTGTGTGTGTCTTGTGTGCATGAATGTATGCACGGGTATGGGTACATGTACTTACGAAGTATATGTGTGTATGAGTGGGTATATTGTATACATGAATTTATGCATGAGTACATGGGTATATGTACATTTGTGCACAGGGGTGCATGTGTCTGGAAGTGTGGGAGCCCCTGGCTGATGTGAGGAGTCTTCCTCCATCAGTAACCTATTATGAAGATATCACCCCTTATGACCTAGTCTGTCTGAACTCACTTGCTCATCAGACTGCACCTCCAAATATCATCCTATTGGTATTGGTATCATTATTTCAACATAAAGGTTGTGGAGGACAAATATCTAATCCATAACAATTACTTTCTATTGTCAAACATATAGAGTATAAAAATGTATACAAAATATCTTAGCAGTGACAATAAAAATTTACTGAACCAAGAATCTGACTTGTACTCAGAGAATCATCAGCATGTATGCACACACCCCACCCTTCATTTCATGCTGCCATCCCACCATACAGCTTTTAGCCATGACTCTATGTGCTGACCCATGCTTCCTTCTACTTCTTTGTGGCAGGGCACAGCCTCTGCAGCGAACAGGGCAGCAGTGCTGAAATAGCCCCAGAAGAGGGTGAAGGAGTGGACTTGGAGTCTTCTGATGATACAGATCACAGCAGCAAGGTGAGAGATTTTCATTTTCACATCCCATGGCCTGCAGGGTCACAGCTGACAGGCCACCTCTGCAGCTGTGTGTGCTTAGGCGGCCTCTCTGTGGGATGAAGTGTTTTTGCCTCTGAGATGTTCCTCAGTAGCTGAATATGAAACCCAAATTGCAGCCTTGGTAACAAACCCATATGGGAGAATACAGAGCAGAAATCACTTGTAATGAATTGAAGGCTTCTTTAATTTCTGTCACGGCTGGAGTTTCCTGTTAATGCCATAATTTCATCCCATTTCCTTCCTCCATCTTCATCTGCAGAGGATGAAGCATTCATCTTCCCAAATGTGCCTAATTGTCAACAATGGCTCCTTGCTTCTTAGGGGTTCCATAATGAGCCTCTTTTGAGCAATCTGCTTTCGCTCTTGGAAGGTGCACTTTTTATTTTTTTACAGTAAAGGGAATGGAAATAATTTAATATTATTATTATTATTATTATTATTATTATGACAATTATACTGTTCTTCAGTTGAATATTGTGAGCAAAACCTTTTATTTGATACTTTGGTGTAAAGCAGTGAAATTGTTGCCTGTAATTCTGCATGCTTCTGTTCTATTTTGCCAAGAGTTCTGTGTATCGGTATTCTGTTTTTCCAGAGTTTCTGAAACAAGTGTTTAAAAAGCCCTGTGTCCACAAGACATGTTTACAGACTGCATCACGGTATTAGTTGCTTTTCTGATGCTGTGATGAAACACTCTGACTGTGTATCAACTCAGGAGGAGGGAAAGGTTTATTTCATCTTATACTTCAGATCCCAGCTGATAGAAGTTAAGGCAGGAGCCGGAAGCAGAAACCATGGAAGAAGGCTGTTTACTGGCTTGTTCTCCTCCCCTATTTTCAAGTTTTTCAAGACAATGTCTGTCTTACTATGTAGACCTGGCTGGCCTTGGACTTGCAGAAATCCCTTTGCCTCTACCTCTTTAGTGCTAGTTTTAAAGGTTTATACCACCATCCTGCTTGGCTTAACTAACTTTCTTATATAGTCCAGGACAGTCTGCCTAGGGATGATGCCACCCACATTGGGCTGAGCCTTTCTGTATCAATTAACAGTCAAGGCAGTGCCCCAGAGATTTGCCTGAAGGCTCCTCTGGTCTGGGTGTTCCCTTCTCTCACATGACTCTTGTTTGAGTAATTGTCTGGATTGACTATGAAGGCTACTCCACAATCACCTTATCAGATAATTGTTATCTCTCTACTGCTTATTCTTTTTCTTGACACCTACCAGTCACTCACAGGAACAAATCACATATTGGAAATCAGGAGAAGGTGTTGGGTCTCCTGGACCTGGAGTTATAGGTTGTGAATTATGAAGCATGGAGAGTGGGAACCAGTCTTTGATCCTCTGCAAGAGCATGTGCTGGTTGGTTTTTTTGTTTGTTCTTTTGTCAACTTGACATAAGTTCCGGTCATCTGCAAAGAGATAATTCCAGTTGCAAAAAAAAATGTTCCTAATCAGAGTGGCCTTTGAGGTATTTTCTTGATTACTGATTAATTCAGGCCCAGCTCAGGGTTGGTGGTGATACCACCCCTGGGCAAGTGGTCCTGGATGGTATAAGAAAGCAGGTTGAGGAAGCCATGGGGAGTAGCTAATAAGAAGCTTCTTCCTTGGTTTCTGCTTAGGTTCCTGACTTTCCTCAGTGATGGACCATGACTCAAACATAGAAACAATGGAACTGGAGTAAGCCAAGTGCTTTGCCCCACTGAGCCATTTCTCCAGCTCCTGTTAGTAGCTCTTGATTGATTGAATTTTTCATTTAAGAGATTTGAAAGCAAAAAATGCCAGTATGTCCTGGCAGATCTTGGTGACTGGGTTCCACTGAATATTAATAATACAATCATGCTAATTCTATCTTTGGCGTATATTAGGCACCATATCATTTAAGTCATCTTTACAACACTTCTGAGAAAGATGCTCTGGAATTCTGTTTACCAAGAAGACTGGGGGTGGGGTTAGGCACTTGCTGAGAAACACTGACAGCTCTGTGGTATTGAAAGCAAAATAAAAACCTAGTCTGGCCCCAGGCCTTGTGTTATTGATGCCTGCATTTAAATTACCTGCAGCCCAATTGTTTTTTACTGACATTAACTACCAGTCTTCATGAAAAAAGGAACTGATTTATTAGTGGTTCCAGAGGCCAATTAGCTACACAGTAATGAGCCATTTAACCATTTTCCTAATGCTTAATCTTTCTAAAGCTTCTCTTGATTAAGGTTAACCGCTTTGGTTGCATTGACTGTATTGGTATATAAATTCATTTTTAAGTTGTATACTGCTGTAACCTGGAAGGGATGATTAAGCCTTGGCTGAATGTACACATTCATCAGGTAGAGAAATATAACTAATAAATTAATAGAAATGGGTGGCAAAGTGGCTCAGCAAGTTAAAGAGCCTGTTGGCCAAGCTTGACAGTCTGATTCCTATCCCTGGGATCCACATGGTGGAAGGGGCAAACCCTGCAAACTGTCCTCCGACCTCCGCACATGCCCCGTACCCAGATGTGAACCACCCCTGACCTCCACACATGCCCTGCACCCAGATGTGACCACCTCTGACCTCCACACATGCCCTGCACCCAGATGTGACCACCTCTGACCTCCATACATGCCCTGCAGCCAGATGTGACCACCTCTGACCTCCACACATGCCCTGCACCCAGATATGACCACCCCCGACCTCCATACACACACACCATCGCATGTCCTCTCCCCCCAGACATGCCTACCCTCCACAGAACAATGAAACAAGTGAAGCCAGGGTCTTGCTCACTCTATAGCCCTGTCCACTATGTGGATCACACTGGCTTCGAACTCACAGAGTTCCATCGTCTGCCAGCTTCAATTTCCTGAGTGCCAGGATTAAAAGTGTGCACCACTATGTCCTAGTGCATTATCAGTTTTTCTTCTGGTGGGAAGTGTGTGAAACCAGAGACCCTGTGTGTGTGTGTGTGTGTGTGTGTGTGTGTGTGTGTGTGTGCACACGCGCGCGCGTCTCCATCCATCCGTCCTTAATGAGCTGGATGGAGAGAAAAAGCTGATTGTATCCTTGGTCTCTTAAAGGAAGTTTAGTTATGCATGGCCTTTTGAAGCTAGGCAAGTGGATTTCGCTGTTCCCTGGAAATGACTCAGGAATGTCACCTTGATGGCTGAGGTCTTCTCACTCCTAGTGACTTACTTTTCTTTGCAGCTTCTCCTTGAAAGCTCTTGTTTATGGAATGAAATGCGAGTTAGCTGAGATCAGAGGAGGAGCCTGTCCTGCGTTTCAGTGACCCCCACCCCCATGGCTCCCAGTTTGTTTCCTAGCCAGAAAACTTATTAAAATAATTTCCAGTGCCTTTCCACTCATAACCACTTCTGTTTTTGTTTTTGTGCATGCTGTAATTGCTTGGGAAGTGTCTGTTTCTGTAATGAAGCACTAGTGTAAAGTGTGGCAGGGTGCACAGTTGAAAGACCAGGTTTGTGTGGTGAAGATTCCTTTGACTCAGTGAGGGGAGCTGCGAAGTTGTTCTAGCTGGGCACTTTAATATTCCTGTGCCACTTCGAGATGCTGGCCAATCAGCTGGTCCCACTGGCTGCTGGGCAGGGCCACCGGAGGCCTGGGAAGGCACTCTGTCTTTGTTTTGGTTCTCTCTTTCTGGGACTTTGATTGTTGAGCTAGGTGAAATCAAAGCATGAGTTCTTATCCAAGATACAGCCTTTGACAGCCTCCCGCAGTGCAAATGGAGAAGGAAGCAGGTGCCTCACTGGGGGTTGTGGCCGCTGACAGTTCTGCAATGAGATGTGGTCACAGGTCTGCACTGGAGAACCAGCATGGGATATCCTGGTACGAGAAAGCTCTCTGCTAGCTGGAAGGTGGCTGGGGCTTTCTGAGTATTTTAAGGAACTTCGGTTTCTTTGCTGAACACACGGAATTACCATGAGATTCTATCCCTGAGGATGTCTGCACTGTGGAAAATCAGGCGCAAACCCAGGATGGAAAATGACGGGGCTGGTGGCTCCTTTTACCGCACACTTCATCTGGTGAGCGCATTGCTGTTTCTGTCCACTTTGGGGGAGACTTGCCTTCATGCTTATGCATGTCCCACATCTCTGTATTTCATCCCCTTTCTTTCTGGACACCTTTATTAACAAAGAACATACATTGCAGCATTTTCAGAGGACAGGGTCAGTAGTTAGCATGCAGTTGATTTTGTATGGGGTCTTTATAACCTTTTTTTTTTTTTTTTGCAGATTTAGGTGGAAGTAATCTTTTGACTGTAATTTTTTGTTGTTTTTAACTGTCACTGGTGTTTGTGTTTTCCTCCTTTTCTTTTGACTATTGAGATTCTCAGTGTATTTTATGTTCCATGCATGACGCCCTTCCCACCCCACCTCTGACTTGGGACTGAGTTTTGCTCCTTTGGGTGTTCTGCTGACTTGCAGAAGGTAAAGAAGTGTTGGCGTACTAACATTAGCTGACCTACTTCAGTAATAGTAAACATTAAGGCTCTAAAAAGAAAATGCAGTGGAGGGCACATGTCAAGAAACAGTTTTAAAAAAGAAAATCAAACTAAGCCTTTCGATGCTGTTGCTAACATCTGAGTCTGTCGGCTTAGAGATGATGTCATTTAATGAGACAAACTTTGACAGTTTCTATCCCTGGTGTTTGTTGTTTGAAATATGTTAGAAGAGACTCAAAAGCTGGTAGAGAATTAAAGGAACTATGAATGGCTGTAATGTCCTCTGAAACTGTGAAATATATATATATATATATTTTGCTTCACCACCCCTAAAAAAAACAGTTTAAATAAAGGCTGTAAGATTTGAGGCCACCCTTGCTCCTTTTAAATCTGGGGGAAGCGTTAAATCGGTCAGATCAAAGAACAGTTTTAGAAGTCGCTCATCTGGAGGCAGACATCACCTTTGGTGGTTGCATAACAGGAAAGCTTAAACAGCTTGGTTGCTCTAGTTGATAGTGTCCTTAAGAGTGCCCCCCCCCCATACTTTCTTTTCATCTTGCACTGGGTAAAGGATGTTATGAGCACCAAGCCTCATGCTGGCCTTGGTAAAGCGGCCTATTCCTTCCTTTGTTGTCTTGTCCTTTGTTTGTTGAGTTTTTGTTTTCACGGGGGGGGGGGGGGGGGTGCGCACCTCTGTCCCTTCAGCAGTTTTAGAGACTCCAGTGCCTGCGAGTGCTGGCTGCCCTCTGGTTTCTGGTGGTAGTCCTCAAGTGGAGAGAGCCTGTGTTCACTTCTGGAAGTACCTGGACTGTCTTCCTCTTGCTCCAGGGCCGCTTTCACATAGAAGCCTGTTGGGAACCTGGGCATGTGTGTGTGTGGTGCGAGTGTGTGGGTAGCCACAGCCCCCTGACAGTCAGCTACGGAGTTCTTTCTCTCTCTCCATGCTGGACCGCTGCAGGTACCACGGACAGGGTCCACACCGACTTTGACCTACATTACAAGTTTGACCACAGTGGAAGGCAGAGGACAGAGCTGGAGATTTAACTGGGCAACAGCATGTGAAATCAAATAGCTCAGAGACATTGCAAGGGAGCCCTGCATGTCATGATTCCTTCAAAGGATATTCTGGAGGAAATATTTTAATCAAACAAATTTCTCAAACTTTATAGCATCTTTTAAATTCTCTCTGAATAGAAGCAACCCATTCACGATATCTACATGCATTATAACTTATTAATTCTATGAAACTTCTTCTCAAATAGCATGTATTAGCAGGGGGGTGTCTCTTTAGAGTCAGTGCCTTGGGATACATAGTCAGTGAGTTGGGACCATAGTGTTCTGAAGGGCCCTAATCAGCTTCAGAGAATCTTCAGGATGAGTCTAATGAGAAGGGGTAGTTGAGACTGAACCCTCCAAAGGGAACCCCATGGAGCTTCTAGTTATCTACCAAGAAACTGAGGGGACGGGGCCCTGGTTGTTAACTCTTTCTTCTGTCTATGAGATTTTTCTCCAGAAGGGCATATTTTACAGTCTTCCTTTCTCTGTAGGAGGTACACCTTGAGACCCTCAGTGGCTACCAAAAGCCATGGATAGTGCCTTTTCTTATGTGTACTGCATTTTTTTTGGTCATGCATACATATCTTTAGGCACAGTAAGAGATTAATAATAGCTGATCAGTATAGCACAAAACTTATAACAATGTAAGAGCATAAAATCTAAAGTACTTTAATAAAGGTTTTCTAAATAGGGTTTTCCCTGGAAGAGCCAAAACAAAATTTTAGCATTTTCTGCTAACTGAAACCTCAAAAAGTTACCCCAAATATAAAATTGGATCACCACACTTCACATGGTTCTCTCTCTGTGTGTGTGTGTGTATGTATGTGTGTGTGCATGTGTGTATGTGTGTGTAAGTATCTGTGTGTGTATATAAGATTTCATGTAGAGCACTAACAGAAGAAAGGAGAGCAGCCAGGTTACACAGGGCAGGCATCCAGAGAGTCCACTGGGCATGGAGAGCCAGAGCATCCCATTCTAATGAGGAAGCCTTTTCCCAGAGACCAAGGCAGCTCCTCTGCTCACATTCTTGAAAATTGATATCTTCAGGGATTTATGATATCACAGAGGAAACCAAGAACCCAGAAATCCCATTCTATACCTTCTGTATTTCACCAAAACAGTGATACTTCTTTGGAATGCCCTGCTTCTGCTATGCCAGACCCTCTTACAATGTTTGCCTTTTGTGCAGTTCAGGGATCTGCTTGGAATAATATACAAGGTCCTGTGACCCCAAGCATCTTAATGATAAAAGTACAAGAAAGGGGATTCTGCCAATAATTGGAATTCAGTGATGGGTGTTTGTTGTGGAGCTGTGTGTGAAGGACAGCCAGCTTTGGTTACAGATGGAACTGTTACAGAAGCATTGTGTAAGCAAAGGTGCCAGGGCCACACATGCTTGCTTTCTTGACTGGGCAGCAAATGAGAGCAGCCCAGGGGAGTGTGTGGTGTAGGATGGGGTCAGGCTTGTGAACTCTGACTGTCTTCTTCTGCCTGTGAGATTTTATCCAAAAGGACATTTTTATATCCCCATCATAACCACATCAGGAAATGTTGCCTGTCTTAATTATCATTAGACCATTAGAAGGAGACATGAACATTTTGTTAAAGTGGATATTTTTGTTCCCTTGTTTCTATTATGATGACACAGCCCAATCTGACTATATCAAGATGACCCCAAGTTAGCGAAGTGACACGTAACTAATTCCTTTGTTCCCACACAAACAGGCCTTGATGTAAAGCGGGCATTTTCTCCTTTTTCTAACAATCTTATTGAGGTAAAACTCACATCCCATACAATGCAGCCCATTTGGATCAGTTTTCCATCACCTTAGTGAAGATTATTTCTGGGGATATCACACATCTGAAGCCCACAGTTTTTCTGGAGGGTACTGAATAGTACCCATGACAGGCAGGCAACATGCTTTCTGGTAGCTACTGGAGTTAGCAGTAGCCATAAATAAGCCATGACAATTATAAAAGAATTAGACTGATAGCCATGTGAATTACTGTCTAGGCTCAGCGCTTTCCTGACTTATATTGCTCCTATAGTATCTTTTTTTTTGGGGGGGAGGGGGTCTGAGAAACTATTCTCTTTTGCATATGCAAATCACCCTTCACTGTATTTAAATCCTGTCCTGTGGCATATGCTAGGTCCTAGCTTTCCTGTTTTACTCATAGCCTTGATTTGTGGCCACGTGGACCAGCTATTGTTCAAGGAAAGAGTTCTTCGTAGATGATAAAGGAGTAGTTCTTCATCAGCACCGTCATGTCCTGGAAAAGGGCACTTTAGTGTTTAGGATTGAAATAGGCCATAGAAGGACTGAAGAGAGCTAGAAGTTATCTACTCAACATTCCTGGTGTGCATATGACATTCAAACCAAGTTCCTTACTCCAAAACAGTGCCTGGGACAATCAGTTCCATGAGACCTTTCACCTCTGCATTCAGGAAATAGACAGGTTTGGATGTCTGTGAGTTCAAAGCCAGCTTGGTTTACATAGTGAGTTACAGAGCAGTCAGGACTATATAGTGAGGCTTTGTGTTCACAAACAACCCCAAGCCAAATGCCGGTATCTTCCCATCCCAGTGTAGACTCTGATTGAAGGATCTGAGCTGTGGAATTGGGATGTTTAAGAGATCCAGATAAGCCACTGAGCCCACCAGGTTTTCAGCCCGAGCTTCAGGCATCATCATCACTCCATGGGATGGAACTTTAGAATAAGGAAATCTTGGGCAATCATTGCAGTCTCCTCCCCAGTCATGCTCTCCTGAGGCAGCAGAGGCTTAGGTCTACAGTGGCCTGATGCAGGGTCAGCTACCTTCTGCTCAAAGGGCAGTGGAGAAGCTGGAAACAGCAGAACTTACCAACAATACAGTCATCTGTCTACATGTGAAGAGTTTTTAAAGACTACAGATAGACATTGTCTTCCACCTTGCTAAGTAAGGGTACAAGACCGAATCTTGTAAATTAGTAAATGGCCTTGTTCTCTGTGTTACGCATCATTAACTCCCAGCCTCTCATTTGCCAGCTTCTCAAGGAATGGTTCAAAACATAGGCTTTGGGCCTGGGGACAAAACACTTGCCTAGGCATATGTGAGGCATGGATCTCATTCCTAATAGCATCTCTCTCCGCTCCGACTCGCAGCGCCCCGTAGAATTACAAGCCTTGAAATATGCTTGGGTGGTTCAAATTCCATGTCTGTCATTGCTACTTCCTAGCTGTGTGATCTTGGTTGAGTTACTTAACCTCTCTGGGCTTCCTTTGTGTCAGTTGTTCAGTGGGAACTGTAATATCTCTTCTCATATCCAGTGATATGAGAACTCTTACCGCAGACTAGTGAGCGCACTCACATATCTTGTTCTTTATTGTGGTTGTCAGCACTCAAGTAATTTAAGCATGGAACAATTTGGGAAACATGAGAGGTCATCCATATGTGACAATTCATTAAGTTGAGGAGGGCTGGGTGCCAGCAGCACTCCAGGTTGAGAAGTGACTCCTCCTGCTTTGCCTTATCACCTGTGCCTCACAGAGCACAGAACAGGTCGCTGCATTTTGCCGGAGTCTGCACGAGATGAACCCCTCTGACTCCAGTCCATCTCCTCAAGATGCCACAGGCCCTCAGTTGGCAACCACTCGACAACTTTCCGATGCCGATAAACTGCGCAAGGTGATCTGTGAGCTGTTGGAGACTGAGCGCACCTATGTAAAAGTACGTCTGCCTCCCCAGCCTCAGGGTCTTACCTACTTTTCTTCCAGAAAAAGTGAAGCAGGTCACTGTTTTAGTTAGGATTTCTATTTGCTGTGAAGGGACACCATGACCTTGGCAGCTCTTATAAAGGAAACCATTTAATTGGGGCTGGCTTATGTTTCAGAGGTTTAGTCCATTGTCATGGTGGGACATGGTGCGGGCAGATATAGCACTAGAAAAGGTGCTAAGAGTTCCAGGCAACAGGAAGTGGACTGAGTGTCACACTGAGTGAAGCTTGCGAAAAGGAGACCTCAAAGCCCGCCTCCACAGTGACACACTTCCTCCACCAAAGCCAAGTCTCCTAACAGTGCCACTCCCTTTGGGGCTATTTTCTGCCAAATCAGCACAGTCGCTCCTTGAGTTTTAACATACATGAAAATCAAATCACAAATCTCATATCTCAAAAACCCACACTGGCTTCCTGTGTCTGTAACAGCAGCTTTTGCGGGACAGAGAAAGGCAGATCCTGGGTGCTTGCTGGCCAGCCTAGCTCAGAACCTGATAGGCCCCAGGTTCAGTGACAGACCCTCACTCAAGGGAATAAGGTAGACAGTGATTGAGCAGAACCCCTGACACCTTCCTTGTCTTCTCCAGACACATGCATGGTATTTGTTCATAACACCCACATGCTCGTGTGCTCACAAACACATGCACACAAAGTAAATTTAGTTTCCTTTAAAATACAGGATCCTAATTGATGAGTGTTGATATGAAAACTCTGTAATCAGTCATAAATTAAGTTTCTGAAAACTCATAAAAATGGACCTATTGAAGTCTTTTCATAACATAGTTTAGGTAGAAGGGGCAGGTCTGTTTTCTGTGTACTATTAATTGCTCTCCCCCCATCCCGCCTCCCCCAATTGACAGAAATGAAATCTAGGTTTTGGGTTTTGTTAAGGTAAGGTCTCACTCTGGAGCCCAGGCTGGCCCTGAACTCAAAGAACAATGCTTTAGCCTCCCACATACTGAGATTCCAGCCTACATCACCAAGACCGACATTCAGCTTTTAACCACTTTTAATCTAAGCCAGTCTATATTGTAGCCTGCAGGCCATATCTAACCTGCTGCCTGTTTTTGAAAATAAAGTTTCAGAAACTTTATTAGGGGGCTAGAGAAATGGCTCAGCGGTTGAGAGCACTGACTGTTCTTCCAGAGGACCTGAATTCGATTCCCAGCATCCACATGGCAGCTAACAACAGTCTGTAATTCCAAGATCTGACACCATTACACAGTTATACATGCAGGCAAAACACCAATTCACATAAAAAAATTTTATTGGGACACAATTATATCCATTCCTGTATGGAGTGCTCAAAGTACACCATGAGTTAAAGTGTAGATTTCAGCTGTGCCCACAGGCCTTCAGTCTTAGAAGAAGCCTGCTTCTTCTCCTCTTGATGGACTTGGGTCCTTAGCATTCAGAGCATGATTTGTCATCTCAGTCCACAGATCCTTGGAGACTTTTAGATGTGCTAATGAAGTGTTCTTCTGGTTTGTAGGATTTAAACTGCCTCATGGAGAGATACCTGAAGCCCCTTCAGAAGGAGACCTTTCTCACCCAGGATGAGGTATGGTGGGCCGTCTTGATACTGTGAGGAGCACGCTGCTCTTGACTTGCTCATGAAGAATGCAGCAGTCATACCCATAACACTGTGTGCATCTGGAATCCATTTGGTTATAGCAGGTCAAATACAGTCTGTGATGTAAAGTTGGAACGTGAGAAACTGCCCCGTTCTGTAATAGTAGACTATTAGTACAGCCAGGTTCAAGTAAGTTTCTGAACCTCCTTGTAATATGAGGTGGATTAAATTCTTTTTCATTTTTTAGCTTGATGTGCTCTTTGGAAATTTAACTGAAATGGTAGAGTTTCAAGTCGAATTCCTTAAAACCCTAGAAGATGGAGTCAGACTGGTCCCTGATTTGGAAAAGCTGGAGAAAGTTGACCAATTCAAGGTAAGCCTCACCTTCAAGACACTTAAGCTGCCGCTTTGTGTTGCTGCTGGATTTTCCTGTGGGTCAGGATGAACCCTTATGCTGTGTTGCACGTGGAGCTCACAATAACTACTGAGGGCTTTGCAGGACTTCCCGGTCGGGGTCCTTCTTCAGGGGAGTTGGGTGGGAGACTTTATCTTTCTTGTCTGATGCCGTTGACTCAATTCAACATACTTATCTGTTGATGTCTCCTTTGGAAGCTGCACGGAGCTTAAGGTTACACTATTGAGTAACAAGTTAAATACATTAGCTAGTAACAAATTCAATTACCCCCTGGTCTCTCAGGAAAATCAGTTTATCCTGTTCTGGGGAACTTTGCTTGATTAGAAATGTTGATCCCTATCCAGCTGATCAGTGTCCTTGTGATCCTAGGGAGCATGTGTAACTCGTGCCTGAGTAAGTAAGTAAGGTACATTTCCTCCCCCTGGTTGGCATTCCCTGAAAGGAATTTCTCAGTCCAAATTTCAGATCTACAAAACCTACTGATGTGTGTGTGGGCTTCCATGTCACCCCTGTGCTTTTGCAAACAAGATAAGCTGTGGTATAGTTGGCCAAGCACTGTGCATATTTAAAGTGTAAGCTCTAATAAAGTATATACACACACACACATACACACACACACACACACACACACACACACACACACACACCCCTATATCTGTGAAACAATCACTACAGTCAGGACAATGAGAAGTCATCTCTGAAAGCCAGTCCCTGTCTCTCGCTGTCTCTCATCCTAGGCAGCATGCTGATACTGTACTTTGTTCACATCAAGCTGATGGAACTTTCTTTTGGTAATTTCCAGTGTGCACTAGGTTGTGGGGCCTTCAGAAGGCCTCTAGGTGAGCAGCATTGGGCAGCTGCAGTGAGGGTGTGGGAATCCCTCCCATTCTGTACAGCATACACTGGAGATGTAGTTTTATCTGGTTACTATAGGGTCAACACTTAGTAACTGTTACTGTAAGCAAAGAGTGGTTTTCTGAGTCCCTTCCCAGCTTGTCCTGTCTAACTTGTGGGTAGCTACATCTTATATTGCCCTGCAGCCATGGCACTTGAGAAGGATAGGAAGAGTTGAACACAAGAAAGAAATCGTAGGTCTTTGATTACTGTGGATGCCAATTAAGTATTGTCTAAAGTAGATGTTTTTTCCATCAGTAGACTAACTGATTTCCTCTGAATTGTGTGTATCAGATAAACTGCATATTTGGGAACTCAAGTTATCATTTACATCTAAGATCTAAAGCCATTATTGCTTGGAGCATAACTTTTAATTACCTTGTAAAAAATATACTTATTATTATTATGTGTGTACTTGGGCCATGGTGAGCATTTGGAGGCCAGAGGACCACTCTGTGGACTCAGTTCTTGACTTCCACTTCACATGGATTCCAGGAACAGACCTGAGGTTCCCAAGTTTTTGAGGCAGGTGCCTTTAACTGCTGAGGTATCTTGTCATTCCTATGTTGTACTTCTAAGCCTGTCTCTGAGCAAGACTAGATCCATGTGAACTTTCTGGAAGATATTTTTTCTGAGGTTCACTCTTTTATTCATTTTCATAAGATGAGTGGGATAAAAAGCATCACACACCAGGTGTAATTGTCCTAGAAAGGAAGGTTCATCCTGGTGTGATCCTCTTTGGGCAGCTGTTGTCCATGCTGAGTAGACCGAGCTGATGTCCGCATGTGAACGTGATCTTTGCATTGGTATTGTTTGGGTTTTATCCGCTCCCCGACAGAGGCTGGAGGGGCTGTGGAGAAGGTGGTGGTGGGAAGCAGGGACATACCCTCTCCACTTTGGAGGTGTAAGCCTTTTCTACATTTGTCTCGTTTGTCTTTTTCTGTCTCCCAATAAGACACTCGTGACGGGACTTAGGGGATTTCTGCCTTCCCCCAAATCTATTATTTCTCATTGGTATCCAAACATCTCAGATAGATCATTGACCATTCCCACTGCAAATAGTGAGAAGACAAAACCTAACATCTATAGAATACATTTTAAACTAAACATATTGTTTTCCACAGTAAGTTTCAGGATATTGGTGAACAGGCTTTGACAAGCCCTGGAGACTGGTTGGTCCAGAGCAAAAGACAGGTGTGGTATCTCTGCTCTTGCCTGTCACTGGGTCTACAGGAAGAAGGGAGCAAACCCGCTGTACTTTTCTCTTTAATCTAGAAAGTGCTGTTCTCTCTTGGGGGATCCTTTCTGTACTATGCGGACCGCTTCAAGCTCTACAGTGCCTTCTGTGCCAGCCACACGAAAGTCCCCAAAGTCCTGGTGAAAGGTAAGGCAGGGTGGGGTCGTTTGGACCAGTGTGTAGGTTGACAGTTTACATTTGTGTGGATGCCGGTGGGGGGTGACTTTCAGAGGAAAATCTGAGAGTTTCTGATGCGAGAGGCTGACATTATTGAGTTTGAGACCACAGATAGATGTGTTACTGTCTTAAATTTATCATTTTATCAGTCAGCCATTTTGGGCTGAAATCTTGTTTTCTCTGTGTAGTCCTGGCATTTGCTCTGTAGACCAGGTTAGCTTCAAACTCAGAGATCTGCCTGCCCCTGTCTCCCAAGTGCTGGGATTGAGATTAAAAGCCTGTGCTAGTACTGCTCAGCTGTTCTTCCTTTTCATTAATTTCTGTTATAATTCACTGTGCTTCATATACTCTTTGTTTCAGAAGGTCATCTTTCCTGTGATTTTACTTTAAGAGCATTTGTTTATCACATATACAGTGTTCTGTATGCAGGCATTCCTGCAGAGGCACCAGATCTCATTATAGATGGTTTCAAGCCACCATGTGGTTGCTGGGAATTGAACTCAGGATCTGTGAAAGAACAGGCGGTGCTTTTAAACCCCTTCCCCCTCCCATATTTCTCCCTCCCTTCTTCTAAGAATCCAACCTTGGGCTTTATGTATGTAAGACAAATACTGCCTTCAACTGCACCCCTATCCCAGATACTTCCTTTGGGGGATTTGAGAAAATAAACATTGTACAAGTCTCCAGAAACTTTCCGCAGCTTCTATAGTTCAATGTATGATGGTTTGCAATATGTAAAATGCTAATCTCCCAGAAATAAGAGAGGGATTGTAGTTACCAGAGGCTGGGATTGAGGATGGGGTTAATAGGTTGTTAGCACGTAGATAATGCAGCTACAGGATATAGCACAGTGGTAGAGCACTCACCTTGCATGTAGAAAGCTTAATTTCAAGCTCCAGTGCCTCAAAGAGAAAATCAAAGGCATGGATGAGTGATGATAGTTAAGAATAATTAGAAGAAAGAGCATTGTTAACAGAAAACAAACAATGTTTGTGATGGGCATTCTGGTTGTTTTCACTGATCATCATGTATGCATATGTTAACATGTCACATCTGACCCCATGAATATGTATAATTACTACATATCCATTTAAAAAGCTATGTCTGGCCCTTTGTGGCAGCATACATCCAGAATTCTTGAGTTTGAGACCAGCCTGGACCATCTGACTAGATCTTGTCTTTAAAAAAGTCAAGTCCAATTTAGTCAAAAGGTTTTCACAAGTCAGTGTAACCCATGCCATATGTGCGTTAGCAATTACTGTAGATACAGTCTTTCCCAAAGATATTAAAGAAGTGCTTCTTTGGGAGACAGAATGAGTTCGTTCAAGGTTTGGCTTCAGATGGTCTCCGGAAACAAGCATGATTTCCTCAACATTGCTAAGTTGCTGCCAAGAAAACATTTTCATCAAGTCACTGGTTGAATAATTTCTATGTGTTGTGTTTATGTTTCCTACCCAAGAGAACTATCTTGACTTAATTTAAAGCCAGTGTTAGGAAATACTAGAAAAGTACAGGCTTTGGATAACAAAAGACCCTGCCTCAGATACTGTGAGGCATGCTGGGAATGCTGGTCTGTGCAAAAGGATTCTGAGAATTTCTCTGCCATGCTGTATGATCTTAACCCATGTTTTCACATGTGTGTCTTGGCTGTGTGTGTGTTTCTTTTAAAACTTTTATTGATTGCTAATCATTATCACATTACCAAAATAAACATTATAGAAGTATTTGTTTTATAGTGAAGTTATACATGCATTATATTCCTCCAAGCAATTATTACTTTTTTAAAAATATCACTCAATTAGATTAAATTTGCCTCTGTGGATTTTTTTAATATAATAACATTAGTTTTAAATCTGAAAAATATTATACTATCACTCCAAATTGTTCCATAAAATAGTAGACATGGCCTACATTTTTTTAATTGTCATGTGAACTCGAGTTTTTTTGAGAACCAGAGTATATGTCTGTCATTCTTAGTAGACTGAGGTAGGCTGGATAAGATGACTGCACAGAGCTGACAGTCTGCTCTTCCTTCATAGGAAATGTACTTCATGACTTAGGGACTGTCTTAGAGTTTCTATTGTTGTGAAGAGACACCCTAACCATGGCAATTCTTATAAAGGAAAATATTTAACTGGGGCTGGCTTACAATTTCAGAGGTCTAGTCCATTATTGTCATGGTGGGTCATGGCAGCATGAAGCCAGGCATGATGCTGGCTACAGCTGGATCAGAAGGCAACAGGAAGTGGACTGAGACACTGGGCATGCCTTAGGCATATATGAGACCTCCAATCCTGCCCACACAGTGACATACTTCCTCTAACAAAGCCACACTTACTTCAACAAAGTTACACCTCCTAATAGTATCACTCCCTATGGGGGACTATTTTATTTTCAAACCTCCACAGGGACCAACAGCTGTATTTTGCACATAGGCATCTGGATATTAGAAGTCAAGTTTCTCCATGTGTCAGCACTAGAGCTAGCCCAGCTTCCTGAGCATGTACAGACTACTGTCTCCATGTCCCTCTCCTTCAAGATAACTTTTATTTTGAAAGGAGAATCATGAGTTGGACTGTGGCATCTGGTGCCCGCTCCCTTCTTCTTTCCTTCCCCTCCCCATCTCCTCCTCCTTCTCCCCCTCTTCCCCCTCTTTCTCCACCCTTCTTCTCTTTCTTCTCATCCTTCTTCCATCCCCATTTTCCTCTCCCTCTCCTCTTCACCTTTTTCTTCCTCTTCTATTGACACATGGTCTCACTCTGTACCCTTTCTAACCTGGAACATCTTTATAGCCCAGTCTGACCTTGAAGTCACAGAGACTCCCCTGCCTCTGCCTCCTGAATGCTGAGATTAGAGTCGTAAGATGCTGCACCAGCTTGGTTTGTCCTGAGGGATCTTAAGGGGCTCAAAAACTGTGGCTGTGTGAGCTCTTCTCCTAGGGCTGTCTTCCTGTTTAAAGGCAGAAGGACTCAACATCTCATGTGCCCGTATATGTCTGGTATTATGTAACACTACTAACCACTTGCAGTGGAGATGTATTTTTAAGAAAATGAATAACCATTGAGTTTTAGGAGACTACTCATTTATTCATGAGCTATTAAGTTCTTCTGACAGACCAGGTGCTATTACGAAGAATCCATGGAAGCCTGTGTGTAATTTCTGATGGACAAATGTAATCCTGATGAATGTGTAGGTTCTGAGTGTGAAGAATGAGTTTGTTCCAGCAGTGATGATGCTTGTGTACTGATTTGTTCTAAAGATTGCATCTCCAAAACAGGCGAACAGAAGAAGCATGCACAGCAGGGTATGGGGAAGCATCCTGCAGGCCTACATTGGGGCGGCCACCCTGGCAGCACTGTCCTATGTTCACACCAGCCCACACATCGTACATGTCCACTGTGATGTTATCATCCCCCCCTTTTCATGTATTTTGTCTGCCTCTATCATTACTTTGCACCTGGAAAGCATTAGCCACTTTCCCAGTCATCCTGGTGGGTACCCCTTTCCACTGTTCCCCTGGGATACTTGCCATCCCAGCTGGAATACAGATGAAAGGGAGTCTGGGGAGAAGGTGCTTGCCAGTGCTTTGAGCTCTGTTGAGCTAGCTCCCCACCATCCAGATGCTAACAGCTGGTAGCACCAAGCTGACACTGAGCAGATTGTTCTGAGGTTTCTGGCCCCACACCACTTAACAAGTCTGCAGGATGCTGTTTCTGTTTCTGTTTTTTCTTCCCCCTGCATGATTTAAAAAGGTCCTCCTAGCAATGAAGTGCTTGGAAGCTTGGGAACCAGGCAGAGGGTTCAGCTGGAGGTGTTAAGATTCTTCTGGTGTGGCAGGGCTGGCAGATCAGATGATAGCCATAGTTTGTCATTTATGGGTCCTAGGAGGCGGGGACAGCCATCCAGGGCCCCTTGGGGGAAGTACTGGGGTTGCTTAGGAGGCAGAGGAATAACATGCCAGCTTGAATAACCTCAGTGGGCTCTGCAGTGTAGCAGATGCTGAGTGGTGTGACATCTGGCCCAGAGGCAATGAGCGTAGCAGTTGGGGACCCAGAGTGTCAGCACCTCCTAGAACTGATAGGTGTGAAAGAGGTACACGCTGAATTGATTCTTGCAGCCAAATCATTTGCTATCTTTAGGAGTTGGCTAGGCCTGGGAAGAGCAGTCTCCCCAAGGACAGTAAGAGTCAAAATGTCAGAATGGAAAGACATGCTCAATATGAGTAGGGTGAATGAAATGCTTTAACTAGTCTGCATCCCCATCAGACATTCATATGACTGACAGGCCCATCCAGTATGTGCCTCAGGAAAGACCCTACTTTTCCTGAGCTTGATGTGCCCAGTTCTATAAAAAGAAGCCTTGGAATTAGAGTGAGTGTGAGATAAGGTAGGAAGGGAGCCATTTGGGGTTTGCCATCCTGATAGTCTGTGTTCTGTCCCTTTTAGCCAAGACAGACACAGCCTTCAAGGCATTCCTAGACGCCCAGAACCCGAGGCAGCAACACTCATCCACACTGGAGTCTTACCTCATCAAGCCCATTCAGAGGGTTCTTAAGTACCCGCTTCTGCTCAGGGAGCTGTTTGCACTGACTGATGCAGAGAGTGAGGAACACTACCACCTGGATGGTGAGCATTCTACCCCTGCCTTGGCCTCTCTACACCCTGACTGCACCTTTCCCAGCCAAGCCTCTGTACAACCCCCTTTCAATTCCTGTGTTCTTCTAGTGGCCATCAAGACCATGAATAAGGTTGCCAGTCACATCAACGAGATGCAGAAGATCCATGAGGAGTTTGGAGCTGTGTTTGACCAGCTGATAGCTGAGCAGACAGGAGAGAAGAAGGAGGTGAGAAGACCCCTTCCCCCCACACTCAGCCTTGATGCCCTATTTTTATGAGGTGTGATTGTTTTCTCTGGTGGGTATTGTGCAACAGGACTTCTCCTTGGGGAGATGTAACACACACATGTCTACTTACTCCAGACAAGGATCATGAGAGACAGAAGAACAAATACCACCCAAACCCTGCTTGGTGAACCAAATGAGTTTTATTGGGGTTACTTATAGGAATATGGGTGGGAGGTTACTTACAGGAGCGGAAATAACTCAAAGACAGCTGTACCCCACCGCAGCATGGGAAACAGCTCACAAAGCTGGGAACCTGGAGTACATTGCATAACCTGCAGACAGCAGGCAGCTCAACATGTTGGACAGTATTCTTTCCAGTGACTCTGGTCTACACCTCTTCCAGGAAGCTTGGTTGGTTTCTACATCTTTTAGACAGCTGGTTTTGTCTGAGAATGATTCTTGGCTGCCTTTATTGCTTACACTGGGGGGTGGGGAGGAGGCTAGTGAATATGGTGGGTTTCAGGAACTTCCTGTAGCTGTTGTTACTTATTTACCTTCTGTCTTGAGGAGCTTCCTGGGAGACGGAATCTTTCAATCTTGAGGGAACTGCTACACAACAGTAGAACTCTTGTCCTTGTATCTTAACTTACTTTCCTATTGTTTTGATAATCCACAGGCCACAGCACTTACTAAAGGGACTTTAGTTGACACACAGCTCAGGGTAAAGTTCACCATGGCAAGGATGTCACAGTGGCAGAGTGTGAACAAGCTGGTCGCAGTGTGTTATCAGTTAGAGAGAGCAGTGTGGACATGCTTTCAGTCAGCATGTCATCTCCATTTCACACTGTCCAGTACCCCTGCTCTTGATTAAGAAGAACCTTCCAAAGGCTTTAGGATAATGCCTCCCAGGAATTCTCTGAGGCCAGCCCCCATCTAGACAACCCTTCAGAAATGTATGCTGTGGTCTGCATCGAACTGACAGTTATGCTCAAGGCTACCTATGATTTTTTATTTTCCCCAGAGCTTTTTCTTGGTAAACATGTTTCTGATGCTATGCTTTTGGCCTTTGAGGTCTCTGATTTTAATCCATACTGCATGTAGAAGTGAGTGTCCTTACTCAGTCTGGGCTGTTTCTGTGAATGCCACTGAAGGGTGAATCCCCAGATCAGAATGTCTACTGTTTATGTAGTCCCCGCCACATAGTTGGTACTTGATAAATGATTCTTAGGTAAATAACAGTTCCAATGACAATAATTCTCTTCTGTGTACCCAAAACCTCGCTTAAAAGTCACAGGGCTGGAGAGATGGCTCAGCGGTTAAGAGCACTGGCTGCCCTTCCAGAGGACCGGGGTTCAATTCCCAGCACCCACATGGCAGCTAACAACTGTCTGTAGTTCCAGTTCTAGGAAAACACCAAGGCAAATAAATAAATAAAAGTTTTTAAAAGAAGCAGTCACAGGACTGTACACACTTAAGAAAGCCTCAGATTGAACCAAAACTTGTTTCTGTTACATGAGCTTACATGAAAAGAAATGTTGGCAATACTGAGGTAAACTGAAAAGGTGTGAATATAATAGCAATCATCAATGTCAGTATACGCCTTGATTCAACTGGGAGTTCTCATTATGCTCTGCCTAGGGGATGGGGAGAGAGTGCATGCTTCTGCAGTGATATGTAGGGTGGGAGTGAAGCTAGCAAAGTTTGCTCGCCACTCTGCAGAAGATGCCTCCTTCATAAATACAAAGGGTCGTTATGCAGCTGGGTTTTATTTTTAATTAGGTGTATTTGTGGGGTGTTGGTGTGGAAAGCACAGTGTTTGGAGGTCTGAGAGCAGCTTTTCAAAATCACTTCTTTTCTTCCACCAGCGTGGGCCTTTACCCATCGAGCCATCCTGCCAGCCCCAGGCTCATTTACATGTCCTCAGTAAAACAGACCAGACTGTCAAAAAGATAACATTTAGAAGGCAGTGAAGAGAAAATGGGATGGAGATGTAAAAATGAGCATGTGAGGATGTACACAAAGCCTACGCATTTGGATCTATAGCACACAGTAAAGGGCTTTTGAGGTGCATTGTAAATGGGGGCAGACTGGATTTTCTGCAGCTGGAGGATGTCAGTGAGGGCCATTTCCAAACTGGAAATAATTGCATATCTGTCATCCCTGCCTCGGGATGGCTTCAGCACACTGTGCGACACTAAGACCTGAGAGCCTGAGGAGGTATACTGCAGAGGATATGCCCTTTCCAACTGGAATGCAGAGAGCACAAGAGTATCCCCAGCCTAGAGACAATGGTTTATCTATCAGGGTTTAGAAAAGACAAATGCTACTGTTTTGAAATATCTGTTTATTTTTCTTTAAAACATTTGAATCACCCTAAATACAAAAAAAGGGAAGAATTTTGAAAAGTCTGTAGTTTCAAAACACAGCCTGGCATGGTTAGCAAGCCCAGTGTCACATGGCTGCCTCCAGGAAGCTGACTTAGGAAGAACAGGGGGCTCCCAATGGTCCTGATTCCACAACAATAAGACCCTGGGAGAGCGAGCCTTGGCATTCATGCCAAGATTCTTGGCATGTATACCTACAGCTGCAGCGGTGTGTACAGTAAAGGAGCCATGGCAGGTGACTGAAGGGGCGTGTGTGTGTGTGTGTGTGTGTGTGTGTGTGTAAGTTCTCTGCTGAGACTTGCAAGGTTGTTGATTTTTTTTTTGATCCAGAAAGTTCCCCTTTATTGGCAGCATCTAGTGAAAACTTAGAATAAATAGTAAGCAGTTTGTAAGCAGTTAGAAATATTGGTCAGTTTCTGCAAAATTTTGCTAAAATGACCACATCTTAGGGACACAGGTCACCTGAATCCTCTTTTATTACCATCTCTCCTGGGGATATCACTGAAGACAAAACTGGCAAACAAATATTTGACAATGAACTGAACCTGAACCTTCAGTATTCCCAATCTCCCACATTATACTTTGGGGAGTTTATCTGGACCCTGTAGAATATCACTTTTGCCCAGCAAATTAGAAGCAACCAGGGGGATATTTTCCCTTGGAGGATTGCCTCCAAGAGCTGAATTCAGTAAGGAACTCTAGTCCATTAATGCAAGCCTCCTAGCAGAATTCACTCTGGATGCTGCAGAGGAAGGCTCAAAAGGGCTGGTGGAGACCTAAGAAGGACAACTGGACAGTGTGAGCCACCCTGGGCTTCTTGTTACTTTCACCAAGTAGAAACTGTCAGGACATCTCAAGGGTCATAGCTGTCCATTTTTATCCATTCCCTTCAAGACTTCCTTCTAGGACCCATTTGAAGTTTGAGGATCCAGATTTCTGTCTTGGGTATCCATGGCTGGACTGTAGAAGCTCCTGAAGGCACATAGAAATGTGTTACACCAAGTCCACTGCCAAGTCATGGCCATGTCCCAAATCACAAGGGCAGGGATGTCGATTCTGGAAGGATAGGCTAGTATATCGCGTGACAGTCAGTGCATGTCACACAAAAATACACCATATACATGTGCACCCCAAATTCACGTGCCACATACATATACTACACAGCATGCACACATACACTACACAGCATGCACACATACATACACACCATATGCACGTATATACGAGTCATAGGCACATACCACATACACCACAATCCAGAATCACCAACAGTACACACACACACACAATTTTGTTTCCTGGAGGAAATAGCTTGAATAGTCTGCCACAAGACTTTTTAAAGACAAATTACCTGAGACCATATCTCGCCACATTTCCTGAGAATTTCATGTATTCTCTTTCATGAGAAGGATGTAGGGAATGGATGGTGGAGACAAGTTCCCTTGGCTCTAGATGTCCTGGGAGCTTGGTTGATGTGTGTTACTTAATATCCCTAAGCATATTAACATGATCTTAATATTTTTATTTTTGGTAATGATATGCCTCAGCAATAATTACAATAATTATTTTAACCCTCATCAAGGGACAGTCCCAACAGCACTGCAGTTGGCTTTGGTGGCCAGACCAGGAAAATGAAGCTGTATAATGTTGAGTAGGCTGTCAGGTTGCTACTATATATAAAAACAGTAGGAACACCTTGAGATCCTATGCAACAATGTCAATGGGAGCTGTTGGTTCTTTGGAAATTAAACTTCAGATTTTCTGATATTTGAAACATTGACTTAACAAAGAGAAAATTGGGCTTAATTTTTATAGACCCAAAGAATTAAAGTGAGTGGTCAGTAGGTCAGTGCCTGAAGAGGCATATTTGAGGAACTCACAGTGGTTTGGAGTACTTACACTTAGATAAAATCATAAATAGTGATAGTCAAAGAGTCTTGTCCTGGAACAGGTTTACGTAGATTACGGATGATCCTCTCACCTGTAACCACTCTGCAGACAGCACCATCCCCCAGTAAGGAAAGGAGGTGCTGTTTTTTAAATTTTTATTTATTTTGTCAATTTGACTCAGTTATTTTGAGGAAGAGAAATGTTAATTGAGAAAATGCCTCTGACAGAGGCCTGTAGTCAAATCTATAGAGCATATTCTTGATTAATAATTGATGTTAGAGGGCCCAGTCTACAGCAGAGTACTGCCATTCCTGGACAGTTGGTCTTGAGTTATATAAGAAATCAGGCTGGGCCAGCCAACAAGCCGTATTCCTCCATGACCTGCCTCCAGGTCTCTGCCTGTCTTTTCTGTCATAACTTCCCTTCATGATGAACTGTAACCTGTAGGCTGAAATAAATCCCTTCTTTCCCAAGTTGCTTTTGGTCATAATACTTATCATATTGGAAACCCTAACCAGAATGAGGGAGGGAAGGTTGTAATGGACTTTTTTGCCAGGTTTGGAAGTGGGTAGATGATTCAAAGAAAACACGATACATAACCATGACCACTGCTGTCTCTTCTTATCCATGAGGATTATGTTCTGAGACCTCCATGAGCACCTGGATCTGTGGGTAGCACTAACCCCCTGCATATTCCATATACCTTTCTTCTGCACACACACACACTATTTTAACACCTTTTCACCTCAACTGTGCACTCGCCACACCTGGCAGTCACACCTTTGCAGTTTGACATGCCAGCAATAGAATGAAGTTTTGTTTCTTCACAGTTTCATGGACAGTTGAGCTATAATTTATTTTTTCTTTATTTTTTTTAAAGGTTTATTTTATTTTGTATACACATGTGCCACAAGAGGGCACCAGATCTCATTACAGATGATTATGAGCCATCATGTGGTTGCTGGGAATTGAACTCAGGAAGTCTAGAACAGCAGACAGTGTCCTTAACCTCTGAGCCATCTCTCCAGCCCCTCTTTTTTTCTTCTTAGTTAAATTGAAATCTTTTGGTTTTTTGAATGGGAAAGAAGCATGTTGGCTTTTTTATGTCGGAATTGATAGCATCACTAGTCTTGGGCTTTGGAGCCATTATTAAATAAGCCAATCTGGTGATATCATAACAGTTGATTTGATGTTTACTATGGCTAAGTGGTAAATGGGCAGGTGGCACGTACTGTATGGATACACTGGATAGTTCAAGTCTCAGGAAGGATGAAGAGGTCAGTGTGTGAAGTCTCCTCATATTGTTTGGGATATTGTCAATTTAGTGTGTATGAATCTCTCTTCGTGGGGATTTTCATTGAGTGTTTTCAGATCTTCTTGACCTGACAGCTGAAAGAATCATGGTGCTGTCAGGTGTGAACTCAAGGCTGCTATCAGCCTCTTTGGTTGATCATGTCTGGTTAGGGTCTAAGTCTGAACCCCTTGTCCGAGTGTCTCTTCACTTGACCGTGAAGAGAGCAGGATTAGCATTTGACCACATGGTCTCTGAGGAGTTCACTGTCCATTTCACACATATCTTGCAAGAAATCAGTTTTCTGATTTGGCTTTTCCCCTTCTAAAGTGAGGTAAGGTTTTCTTTAGTGAGTCGAGAAAAGAAAAACTAATTTGTTTCTATGACTCTAAGACTAAACTCACTGGTGTAACGATCTGGGTTTTCTGTTGGGTATTTGTCATTGGCCACCAATACCTTTAGTTCTCCTTGAGAAATTTTTTCATTGGATATAATTTCATAAACTGGATTTCACATATTTGATGTATGTGAACCCTGGCTTACTCTCTTCTGTCATCTCATTCCTAAAATTTTGGTAAACAACACAGAACAAAGGAAAAAGAAGGGTGTTGTGCACCCATGTGTTTTTTGATAATCTCTAAGACTCTTACTGCAATTTGCACATGTTATATGAATTGCCCATATTTTTTCATTAAAATTTCATCATACTATTTCCAGGTCAAACAAGACAAATGTAATGGCATTTCTGGCATTACTAGGTGTTACAGTATCCACTGCTTAAACGGGGGTTGGTGTTTACTGACACTAAGAAAGTCTCTTTCAAATGTGGTGTGTCATTTTTTATGTTACATTTAAGATTTTTTTAAAAAGATTTATTTATTATGTATACAGTATACAGAAGAGGGTACCAGATGTCATCATAGATGGTTGTGAGCCACTATGTGGTTGCTGGGAATTGAACTCAGGACCTCTGGAAGAACAGCCAGTGCTCTTAACCTCTGAGCCATCTCTCCAGCCCCACCTTTAAGATTTTTTATAAATATTAATAAATAAATATATTGGATGTTTCTAAACTTAAAATGAGAGTATATACTGCTAAACTTACGTTCACTTAGAAATGTCTATATCAAAAATATATTTAACTACTCAGTAAGCTCATATCAAGTAAAACATTAGGTCAAACTATGGTAAGTCACAGTCATCTTTCTGCATTTATAGCACACAGCATGATATTTTGATTCATACACATTGTGAAATAACCAAATAAAATTGTTTAGCCATATTTAAATGTCCAAACTAAGCAAGTGTGTTTTAGGAACAATGTTTTTATGAACTATAGATGACATTGGCCTACCGTATTTTAAAATTGCATGCAAACCTACACATGGATCACACCACTCAGTAAGCTTGTCATGTTTCTGATTTACAGGTCGCAGATCTCAGCATGGGTGACCTGCTGCTGCACACCACTGTCATCTGGCTGAACCCACCCACCTCTCTGGGAAAGTGGAAAAAGGAGCCAGAATTGGCAGCTTTTGGTATGTGCTGAAAGAGGGTGCCAAGGCTGGGAAACAGCTGGCTTATTTTCCCAACAAGAATATTCTTTTTCCAAGAGATAGTTTATTACAATAAAGCTAATTATAGCTTACTGCTCCAGCAATTCATTCTTCCAAGTAAATATAAACAAATATAAATTAAACTTTCTCACTGAATGGGTTTAGTGTGGCGGCCACTTAGCTGCAGGGTGGATGTCACTCAGGAGATGGCACAGGCAGAGAATTTTTTTTTTAAACATCTTATTTTAAAAATAATTTTACCTGATAGTCCCTGTGTCTTTAATGGGTTGACAGCAAATGAAGAAAAGTCAAATGAGAAACCAAGAGCAAACTGTTTCCAGGACCCCACATCCTGGATCTTACAGCTCCTTCCTGATTCTGCACTGCCTTATGTAATGCCAAGATTAGGAGGCCATTCCTCAGCTGATCCATTGTGACTGGTATCTCCATGGATCCTAAGGGACAGCTCAATCGTGTCATTAATACTAGTAAAAGGAGATTTATTTGCTATCTATTTTGGTAGCTATTTTAAGGGTGTGATCACTTACAAGTATGTTATACTCATGCTTTGAGGGAGGAAACCCAAGCTGAGGTCCTGGGAAATGTGCAAGAGGTAAGCTCCTGGCTTGCGGTGTAGGTGTGAGTATGTCTTCTTGCAGGGTTTTCCTGAGCATGAAGTGGTTATTAGCCCTGCTTCTGTCTAAGTGTGTCTTATTCCTAGCCTTCCCTAGAAGGCTCAGGCTAGGACATTTAGCTGTGACTATCCACACACCTGACAGTGTTTTCTTGGGAAGGGAGTAGTTGCTTCCTGCTTCTATAACTAAATGTTCTTTCTTTTTGTGATAACAGCTTAGGAATATGCAAATCAATGTTAAATACAAATATGCACTGACCCTGTCACTTAGAATCACTTCATTCTTACTAAAGAATTAGTGATATTCCTAAAGTTTCTAAGGAGCCACTGAAGCTCTTGAAGATAATTCAGAGAGAGAGAGAGAGAGAGAGAGAGAGAGAGAGATCATGTGTTGAGATTGCAGCATCAGGAAGCACTGAGGTATTTGATGAGGTTGGGAGTTTTGATAGTGGTATTTGGGGAATAGGAAGACTTCCTTCCTTTCCATATCACCTCTGTGTTTCTGAGACTTGGCAAGGGACTCACCATCTCTCCTGCTCCTCGAGGGTTGTGGGGCACTGAAGTAAGAGAATCGACCATCTGCTTCAGTCTCACAGCTCCGAGTGCAACATTAGGATGTTGTATGTCTTACCTGATGAGTTTTACAGAGTTCATATAGTTAGAAACAGATTTAGAAACTGAGAATAATTGGCAGTCTTTTCTGTTGGAAACCGTATAGAAACATTAGGCCTCTGGACCAAGAAGAACATGGAATATTTGATGGAATAGCCGAAAGCATCCATCAGTGATAAGGATGGGTGAGACAGCAGTGGTAGCGGGAAGGGTGTCTAGAAGATGTTAGTTGTAAGGTATGGGACATGCCATGACACTTGTTCTGTAGGCTCTGAGAGTGCTCTGCACTCCCCTGCTCCTTGCTTCCTTGGCTGTGCACAGGGGACAGTGTCAAGTAGCTGACTGGGGGAGGCCGAGCTGCGCACACTTGCCCCAGCTGTAAACACATGTTGCTTTCCCCAGCTCAGTGCACTGTATTGGGACTTTGGTTTGTGGGACAGAACTTTTGAAAGGCCCTGTGATTAAAGGCAAGCTCACCATTACTCAGAACTTATTCATAGTATCAGTAAAGAGAGCGAGGAGGAGAAATTAAAATTAGGATTATAAAAATGTCTGACTGTGGTGGTGAGCAGTGTCTAGGTAAGTCCTGGATAAGCTCATCAAAAGGGACATGTGTGACAGTTCTGTGATGTCAAGTAGCTGGACAGAACTAGAAATGCCTTCTGAAGTAGGAAAGGTTGCTGTGAAGGAAATAGGTTAAACCCTATTAACCAGGCAGCTCTGGATAACAGCCTGGCTGTCCTTTGTTTCTGTTAAAACTCTAGTCTTTTGACATAGTATAGCATTCTTCCAAAATGGATGTCGGCTTGCTGTCTCCAGCACCTTGCCTCACAAGATGGGCATCATGTACTGACTGTTAGTGACAGCCACTATAAAACACAAACACAGAAATAGTTGAGATTTAAGCTGACAAGGGATGCCCGGAATCTTAGGGCTCTAGGCTGTAGCTCAAAGGGTTGAGCAATTTCATAGGGTATACAAGAGGCAAACAGAAGTGCTCATACTCTGACAGAACGAATCCTGTCCTACCCAAAGCAAGTTGGGAAGTAAGCCAGGTACTTACTCTAGAGGGTCAGAGCCCATGCCCCACTCTGTTATGCATGTCCATCATACCAGTCTATGTCTCCTCCAGCTGCTGCATGTCTGGACTATTCCTCGGGCTCAGAGAAAGAAACTTCCTTGGGATGTTGGTGCAGCAGTCTGGGGTACCAGATCTTACTTTTTAGATACCTTCTAGCTATGTTCATATGTCAGAGAAATCAAAACTTCTCCTGAGCATCTTATATAAGAGCACTGACTCTTCTCACAGTGGCTGATCAGGGTGCCAGACACTTCCCAGATCTTCTGTGTCTAAAGTATAGTAGTTACTTTTCTGTTGCTATGATTACACACCATGACCAAGGCAGCTTATAGAAGGAAGAGTGTATCTGGGCCTATAGTTCCCGAGGCAGACAGAGTCTGTTACAGCTGAGAAAGCATACAGCAGTCAGTCAGAGCAGAGCTGAGTGATCACATCTTCAACCACACCCAGGAAGCAGGAAGAGCAAGCTGGATGTGGGTAAGGCTGTGACTTTAGAAGTGATGTACTTCCTCCAGCAAGGCTCCGCCTCCTGAAGCTTTTATAACCCACCCACATAAGAAAGCCCACTGGTCACTAAGTGTTTCAATACCCAAGCCTATGGGGAATATTTCTTATTCAAACCAAGACAATCTGGGATTAGTTTCAACAAACAGAGAGATTTTTGGGAAAACAGCCATTTAACTATGGCAGAGACTAATACAAAGAGCAGGGTAGAAGGAACACCTTTCCTTCCCTTCTGAATGCCAACACTGTGTTTCTTTTAGATCCCTGCCATGTTAACTATGCCTGGCTTTCCTTGAGGAATTCTCTGGGAGGCTATACACTACCATACCTTCCTATCCCATTTAAAAAAAAGTAAAAGATCACTTTGTGTTCATTGCTCCAAAGTGTCTCACTCTGTCGGGAAGAACTGGGCTTACATTCTATTTCAGTAACTCGCTTTCATTTCCTTAGGTCGAAAGGTGAATTTTATCCTGAATTATAAACACTGCATGTGTTAGATATATAGAGAGCAGGAGAGATAGAGAGTGACTTAATTTGCATAAGTGCAAATTACCCTAACAGTTTATTAGAGCCATTTGTAATAGTCTTCTAGCTACTACAGTTACCACAGCTAAGTTATAACCTTAAAATAACAAAGCTAGGACACACTTTTTTTTTTTTTTAATTTTTTGGTAGAGGATGGTAGAGGATATTTCCATTTGTTTAGGTTTTCTCTACTTAGATTAAAGACAGAAATGTTTTTCCCATCAGGCTTTGACTTTCTTTTATATATATATCTCCAAAATGTGTTTATTGGGACGGTTCCCACCCATCTTGAATCAGGTGCTTCTTAATGCTGCTTTCCCCTGAAAGAGCATCCTTCGGTCAGCCTTGCTTTCCTGCCCGCAGGCTGACAGAGGACAGTGGAACAGCCAACACACAAGACTACCGTTTGTGCATGGCTAAAGACTGTGGTGATTTTATAGCATCCTGGGCATTTCACATGCATAAAGTAGGAATTGGGGCTCTGCACCAGGCACTTTTCCTTGTGATTCCTCTTTTCCTCTTCTGGAGACGGAGATTTTTTGCGAGAGGCATGTTCTTGTAGGGAGGCCATCATGCCGGAAAGGCGACTTTTCCTTTCAGATGTAGTAAATAAGGTCAAGGTGGGTGGCAGTCAACTACCAGGGATCTCTGTGTTCTAATAACTGTGGTGGCACAGTTCTGCTGTAAGTCAGCATAATCAAGGGGAGAAGCCCATGCATTTCATTCCATAACCGCTTTTATCATCTTTCACTTGCAGTCTTCAAAACTGCTGTGGTCCTTGTGTATAAAGATGGTTCCAAACAGAAGAAGAAACTTGTAAGTGTTCTTACTTTGTCCTTTAGATTTCAAATGCCTCTGTCTGCTTCTAGTTGTGTCTTCATAGTTCTCTCCTTGTCCACAAAAGCTGCTTCTCTCCTGTACAAGTCTTCCTACGTTCTAGGGGGATCCTGGCTGGCTTCCTTGTAGCAGACAGGCTCATGGGTAGAGCATGGGAGTGAATGCATATGGAGCCTCCCATCCCAGAACCTTCTAACGCCACTTCTGCCCTTGTCTAGTGCCCTCATTTTTCAATATTTTTCTCCCCCGCCCCCCTCTGCATTTAATTATCAAAGCCATTTGCACAACATCATATTTATCGTGCAGCCTCTCCCATCAGCCAGTGAAACCCAGAGTGCATGGTGTGTGTGTGTGTGTGTGTGTGTGTGTGTGTGTGTGTGTGTGTGTGTTGAGTTCCTGAGTCTGCTGCTGATGTGGAAAGTGAGTGAGGAGCTGGTCCAGGTAGATTACCTTGCTCTAAAAAAGTGGGCCGCTTCTCTCCTGCAGGTCGGCTCTCACAGGCTGTCAATCTATGAGGAGTGGGACCCTTTCCGGTTTCGCCATATGATCCCTACTGAAGCTTTGCAAGTCCGAGCTCTACCAACTGCAGGTGAGCCCATTGCATGTCAAGTGCGCACCCACTGTGAGCCCCGTGAGGACCAGGTTTCCTTTTCTTTGTAGTAAAGAGTAGTGTATGTTTGTATGTGCACATGTGTGTGTCCTGTCACTTCTAGGGAGGTAAGAGGACAACTTGTAGCAGTTGGTTCTGTTCCTCTACCACATGGGACTCAGAAATCATCAGGACTGACAGCAGGCACCCTCACCTGCCAAGCCGTCACTCTGGCCCTGGGTTCCCATTTCTTATATGTGTGTGAATTGTATGCTCATTTTGAGTCTGCCTGCCCATCTTTTATCTTTTATGCTTAATTAATTCTTCTCTTTATCTCCGTTGCTTTATTTATTAATAGAAAATAAAACTATATATTGTTTTATTATAATACAGTACATAAAACTATATATAATTTTTATATAATTTCCTTAGAGATTTATTTTATGTGCATGAGTGTTTCACTTACATGTATGTGTGTGTACCATCCGTGTGCCTGGTGGTGCCTTTAGAGATGAGAAGAAGGCATTAGATATTCTGGAACCTGAGCTACAGATGTTTTTGAATCACCACGTGGATGCTGGATCCTCTGCATGAGCAATAAGTGCACTTAACTGCTGTGCCATCTCCCCAGGCCCATCTTACTAAGTCTTTAAGAACTTAATACAATATATTTTGATTATATTCATATTCCTCAACTGTTCCCAGATCTATCCCCCACTACCCTTTCCCAGCTTCCTGCCCTCTTTAAAACAAAAGCATAAACAACCCAGTAGCTCACCCAGTTTATGCTGCCTATATATTCACCATAAGTGTGGGACCATCTCCTGGGACATGGTAGACCTACCAAGTACCACATCCTTAAAGGATACTGGCTCCTCCACTCCCAGAAGGGAGACTCTCAGGAGCTGTGCTCTTGTGTCCATGCCCGAAGGTTCACTGTGCTGCTTCTTTTTAAATGCCTCATTAACTAGTGAATTAATGAAGGCGTGAACCAGATAAGTAAGAGAACTAAGTGGATACCCACATGTATTTTCTCCAAAATTGTTCTTAGGGATTCAGGACGGTTTGCTCCTCAAACGTGATTTATGGGTAAATTTGCAGGTGCTTTGGGTCATAAATCTATAGCAGTTGTGATAGTATTTTGAGGTTTAGTCACTTAAGTGATGTGGTGTCTGTTTTGTGTAAACTGTCTTATGTGTATTGTTTTGTTTGCTGGTATTCTGCACACCATGTGTATGTAGTACTTGCAGAAGACAGCAAAGGGCGTCAGATCCCCTGGAACTGGAGTTACATTTGGTGCCTTGCCTTTCTGGGACATGATGCTGAGGCCTCTGAAAGAGCATTTGGGTCTCTCAACTGATAAGCCATCTCTCCAGCCCCTCGTGTCTTTATTTTTAATTCCATAGACTTACGAGTTAATCTGATAATGTTTCCTTCATACCAGGTTTAAGTGTGGAGGTTGGTTTCTGTGGCAAGCTGTCTGTTTCCTAGCCAGGAATTTTGCCTTAATTAAAAAGTGGACACTTAAAGACTTCACATTCTGGAAACAAAGCAGTCTTTGTGATAATGACATTTCTTTCTCCCAACCTCTATTTTTTATTCAAATCAAATTCAAAGCCTTCTAGATAAAAGCATATTTTAATTGAATTAAAAAGACTGGCCACAATGTTACATTATGAGGTACATTCCAGTAGATTCAAGAATCAGTACTTGGAGTTTTCAGATTTTCGCCTTAGTTTGGGAAATTTTGGCAGATGGAGAGTTAGACGATATGGCCACAGGCTGAGACAGAGACCTCGAGGTGTCTAAGTGTTTGCAGTGAATGGCTCACTTTATTCATGACAACATAACACAGCATTGTCATCAGGACAGAGCTGGCCCTCTGTATCCGTGGGCTCCACATCCTTGAGTTCAACCAACAGTAGCTGGCTCTTTGGGTAAAGGCGCCCGCCACCAACCCTCATGATCTGAGTTTGATCTCTTAGGACTCAATGGAGGAAAAAGGAAAAAACAGAGTCTCTCAAGTTTTTCTCTGGCTTTTACTTGCAGGTGTGTGTGTGTGTGTGTGTGTGTGTGTGTGTGTGTGTGTGTGTGTGTGTAGTAAATTCATGAATGTTAAAAGATACTTTTAAAAATATAGAGAGCAGTTCCTTACTTTCTTAGCACACTTTTGCTGCTTAATGTACCAGGTGGTATGATTAGGGAGGACTCTGTTTAACTCTCCCGTGCAGCCTGTCTGGGCATTAGGTGGTCACGTAAGGAGAGGACTTCCACAATGTACACCAGGCTGGCCCTTTTGTGCCCTTGGCCTGATGGGGATATGCATGGGTTTTGTGTGTTTGTGTGCTCATGTAGGGTACTTGCAGAGGCCAGAAGAAGGCGTCAGATCCCTTGGAGCTGGAGTTTCAGGTGGTTATAAGTGATATGTGTGCTGGGAGCTTTCCTCCAGTCTTCTGCAAGAGCCTCAGGCCCTCACCATCTCCCCAGCCCCTCTGTATTCTGGTTGTTCTTACAGCACTCACTGAGCTTCTAGTGCCTGTCTCTAGCTCAGGAGTGGAGGGAAGTAACTTTGGTCTCAGGCTGCTTTGCCCTGTTCTAGCAGATACCAAGCTTGAAAAATTCATCTGTTAAAAAAAAAAGTGTAAACAAGTCTATGAAAATATGCCTAACATGACATTATTTTCACTTATGTAGATGCGGAGGCAAATGCTGTATGTGAAATTGTGCACGTGAAGTCAGAGTCGGAAGGGAGGCCAGAGCGGGTCTTCCACCTCTGCTGCAGGTGAGCCAGGTTCAGGAACGTTAGCCCGGCCCAGGGGCTCTCTTTCCACCTTTGGGCTGCAGACTAGCCAGTGCCCCTCCCTGAGAGTGGGCACTTGCCTAGTTGTGTAAATGAAAACGACTTTCATTAGAATGCAGACAGGAGCCGGGTCAATTTACCAACTTTCTAAAAGAAAATGGGGATTTTAAATGTAGTGAGCATTCTGAAGAGGGCACACTTCTGGGGTTTGTTCTCTGTAGAGCAGGGCGATGGATGAGGTGCCTTGGGGTGCTCCTGTGGCCCTTGCATACACTGCTTGCACACTGAGAGTCTGCTGTGTGAGGGCATAGGGGCTGAAGGTCTCACTAGTATTCCCAACCTCTAGACAGCCTTCAGTGCAGGCAGATTTTGAGGGACTTGCAATGTGGATTTCTCTTCTTCATTGATATTATTAATTATTCCCTCCTTCATCTTCTTTCTCCTCTTTCTGTCTTTTCCTCTAGAAACATAAAAATGGCAGATACCATCCTACTTGGCTTTAGATATGATTCATATTTAATTAGTCATATGTGCTCAGTAATTAGCTCAATATTTATTATCTAATACTTCATATATAGTATGCTATGTTGTTTAACATGACAGTAGAACCAATATCATTGTAATTATTCATAAGATTTTAAGTATTTTACTACTATAGGAAGGTACATTTATCAGAATTAAATCTGCTATGTACCTTATGTTCATTGCTTCCTTAGACTGAGAATGCTTTGCCCAGAGTATTACAGAAAATACATTGGACATTCTTCATATCCACAATCAGGTGGATCACAACCCTTGTTATGTATTTGCCATATCATCTCTGTGTCGGTTCTCCAGTGGAGGTCTCCGGAAAGCTGTCAGGAAAAGTCAGAAATTTCTAAATATTCCTGCCACTTTTTTGTTTATGCTGATCTTTATGCAGTTTAGTTGTTTGCAGGTTCATTGGTGAAATCTACATCCAGCAATCCTAGTTCTGTATTTATTGTTTGTAAATAATACACTGTGAAAAACCCTGTGAAAACCATGAGAACTGTGTCAGACTCAGTGAGTGGCACATACCTGTAGCCTCATCATTAAGAAACTGGAGGCTCCAGAGTGAGACCCTGTCTCAGAAGGTTGTGTGCGTGTGCACATGTGTACATGAGTACCTATGTGTATACACACACACACACACACACACATTGAACTGAAAAATAACTCTCGCCTGCAAGCTATTTTTCTGCCATGAGAATTAGGACTTAGAAGATTCTGTAGCTCTTAGGGTCTAGCCTTAATACTTAATGTGTGGATCAAGCAGGAGCAAGCTTGTTGGGATATCATCGTAGGTGCACTGCAAAGCTGTGACAGTCTTGTGGTTTATTTTTTTCTTAAAGACATTTTACATGTAAAACTGTGACTTGAGTATGAAGAGCAGGATTTTGGCAACTTCCTGTTATAAAACCTTTTTCCATTATCTGTTCGTTATCGGTGGGACTCTGTCTCAAATTGGCTATAGAAGATGATTTGCAAAGTATAAAGGGAAGGAGATTGGGTTTTTTTTTAATCTCTGCCATAAGGAGGCAGCTAAGCATAGAGACTGAGTCATCACCTCTACCACTATTGCCCTTGGGGATATTTGTTTAGCTGTCCCTGATGGCATTATAAATTAATTCCCTCTGTTGAGTCCTGACTTCCTAACATGCATAAATCTTCTTTTCATAGCTCCCCAGAGAGCCGAAAGGATTTCCTGAAGGCTGTACATTCGATCCTTCGAGATAAACACAGAAGACAGCTCCTCAAAACGGAAAGCCTTCCCTCATCCCAGCAGTATGTCCCCTTTGGAGGCAAGAGATTATGTGCGCTTAAAGGCGCCAGGCCAGCCATGAGCAGGGCAGGTACTGTGGGGATTCAGACCTACAAGATCCCCGTCACCCCAACTCCACTGTAGGACTCCAGGGAGCAGGAGTTAGGTGTGGCCTTCTGGGGGCTGAAGTCGGGTCATTTTTCCACAGTGTGAGGCTCATTGCCTCTCTGTCCCAGTGGGTCCTAGGGTCTCCTCCCTTTGTCTGCTCTCCTTCCCTTCTCTCAGCCTTCCCTCGCTGCCTCCCTTTTGGCTGGTGAGCTCCGCTGTCATTGCCAAGCTGGCGATCCAATGCATCCTCTTCTGGAAGGGTTCCTCTTAGCCTGCTTGTGGAATGAGAGTCGCTGCTTTGCATGACAGCCAGCTTTGTTTAGTAGAAAACAGTGAGCTAAGTGTCAGTAAGGTCGCAGCCCACAAATCTGAGAGCATGGTGACTTCTTTCAGTGAGGATTCCGTGCTCAAGCATGGTAGACCAGATGATGCAGTAGGTATTGCTCCCCCCTCCTCTGCCTTTGTGCCCACAACTATAGTTTTGGTCTCAGTGTTAATTTGGAGAAGGTTTTCAGTTGTTCCTGGAAAAGAAGCATGGGGAGTTTAGCTGGTTCCCAGTAAATGCTCTTGGTGGACATGTCCATGTCTCTGAAGCACTGAAGAAGGGACACCATTGCCACCATGTGCAAATGGCAATAGACCATACCAACAAGATCCATAGTTCCCTAACACTGGACTCTGTGTCACCAACATCTAATCACTCCTTTCCTAAGGTACAGGCCAGAAGTTTCTAGGGAGGGGTCCAGTGAAAGAAATTGCCTTTACATTCCAAAATAGATTTTTACCTTTGACCCAATTACCTTTCTCAATTGTGCTGCAGAGGTTCATGAAGAACTGCGACTCACTACTCATAACCTGCCTTGACATAGGCTATTACAGTCCTCCGGTACCTTGAGTTTAACTAATGACAGTTGGCAGAGGCTCCCTTAAGTCTGTTCCTCAGCCAGTTTCTATGCTTATTGTAAGAAATACCTGTAACCCAATACCTGAGAGTCATACATATATTCATACCCACAGTTTCTCAAAGTATAACCTATATGACCAGTTCATCTTTTTATGACAAGAGAGAATTTATTAAAATGTCTTATATACTGCTCTTGTCTACTGAGGGATGTTTAATTAGGAGATATGCTCCAACCTCAGGGACCCTAATCACTAGTGGCTAGGAGTCTGTTATTAACTTAGGAAGTGCATTTGAAAACATACACACACACATACACACACACACACACATTTTGTCTATAGGATATACCAAGATTTTTTCCTCAGTTGTTCTTGGAAATAAAGTAAAATAAACTCAGGACCTGCCCTACACCATTATGGGTATCAAGAGAAAGCCTGTTGGATTTGTCCAATTGAAAGGTTCCAATTCACCATTTCAATTCACTCTTCTTTTGAAGTAACTCACTATCATCTCAGTATCCATGTTCCATAATTTATAAAATGGCACTTCAGTGGTTCAAGCAAAGACTGTCTCCCTGAGACTGAGAGGGACCTGATAATGCTAGCTGGGTGACTAAGTGTTCTTTTTATTAAGAACAGACAACCTTGATTCACTCTGCATTTCATCAGTGTTGTATGCAGTGTGGATAGCAGACAAATGTTCTGCCTCCATATGCCCTTTAAAGTGTGATTACTTCAACCAATGACTGAGTCACATTTTTTCATATTCTTTAATTTCCTTATGAAAAATTTGAGACTCATGGAGCAGCTAAAAGAATTCATACCTCCATATTGTATAATTAATATTTTGCTGTATTTTCACTATTGTTTACTCATCTGTCATTTATATAGACCATCTTACTTTGACAAATTCCAAAGGTGCAGTCGTGAGCACACTTGTCCCCTAAATACTTCATCATGAAAATCATTTACACATTTCCACTAGGCCAATAGTGAGTGGGTGTCATTCAAATGTAGCACTTGGGGAAAGTGGGCTGGTCTACAGTGGGGTTTTAGACTCAAAGTAGTTTTTCATTTCCTCCCATTTTGCCTGGGATTTGTTCCTATTCCCTTCTTTAAACAAGAGTAGTGTCCATTTGTTCCTGGTCTGGAGCTAACAGAGCCCTCAGAATCCTGACAGTAGAGATCATCTGTCAGGTCCGAAGCAGTTTCCCTGTTTTGAGACTTGGGCTTCAGGACGGCAGTTCCTGACTGGTGTGTGGAAAGCCTGTGTTGCATTTCACCTCAGAGTGCCCAATGCAACAGTCACTTCACTTCTCCAGAAGTGACACCCTTTCCACAATAGCCAGTGTGTGTATGTGTGTGCACATGTGCTGGGTATATTCATTGCACTATTTGTTTGCTTGCCTTTAGTAATCCTGACTTTTTGGAGGACACTGGGGCAAATGGATAAACTCAAAGATTTTAAGTTTCAGTGACTTTCTACGGCACTTTGTTTCTTGGTTGCTGGAGTGGTGTCTGTTATTTATGGTCTCACTCCACTCAGGTGCTGGATTTTAGTTGTACTGTAGAATTGGCAGGTCCCAGTATAGAGTTAGGAGTTAGGACCGAGGCTGTGATCGGTCTAATGCAGGTCCTCAAAAAACCTTTGGTTAAGTCCCAAGAAAGCAGTGTCACAGCCCAGGGCTCTAGACAGAACAGTGGTATGACGCAGATAGCAAAACCTACGAGCCCTCTCAGGCTTACTAAAGACCCCTATTCTGGCTAAAGGACCTTGGGAAAACCCTTGGGGAACCTCCACAGCTCTGTGCCCTGGGCAAAGCTGTATTGAAGACAGTTGCTGAGCCAAGATTGAGGGGAGAAGCAGGCATCTGTGCTGCCCGTCTTGTGGGTGCACAGGTTGGAGTAGATTATTTCTTTACCCATAACCTACAGCCTCTTGTGATGCTGACCTTTATTCTCTAGGCCCACCCTTATAATACGATCTTTAGTTTAGATATCTGAGTACGGTATGCACCAGGATAGTAAGGGCTAGACCTGAAACTCCTGAAGCCCATTTACCTTTTATGTTTCTTCTTTGCTTGCTGGATTTTTATCTCATGGGAAAGCATGTGGGGGTTTATTTTTATATTTTTGTGTGTGTGTGCAGTGTCTGCCCCAAGCAAGTCTCTTGGGAGGAGGAGGCGGCGACTGGCCCGAAACAGGTTTACCATTGACTCCGATGCCGTCTCGGCTAGCAGCCCGGAGAAAGAGCCCCAGCAGCCCCCCGGTGGCGGGGATACTGATCGATGGGTAGAGGAACAGTTTGACCTTGCTCAGTATGAGGAGCAGGATGACATCAAGGAGACAGACATCCTCAGTGACGATGATGAGTTCTGTGAGTCCATGAAGGGTGCTTCAGTGGACAGAGACCTGCAGGAGCAGCTTCAGGCTGCCTCCATCAGTCAGCGGGCCCGAGGACGAAGAACCCTCGATAGCCATGCTTCCCGCATGACACAGCTCAAGAAGCAAGCCGCCCTTTCGGGCATCAATGGAGGCCTGGAGAATGCAAGCGAGGAAGTCATTTGGGTTAGGCGAGAAGACTTTGCTCCCTCCAGGAAACTGAATACTGAGATCTGAATATCTTTATCTCTTTAGAGATTGTGTGTAGATATGATGCCGGCCCCACCCTTACTCTGCTCACCTTCCTGTACTGTCCACGAGAATGTCCCCTTAGGTCGCACTCTTGCACACAGATTTTGGCAGCTGACTCGGGTCTGAAGCCATGTAGCCACCCACCTTTATCATTCTTAATGACATCAGAGAGAATTGTTCAGAATCCCAACGAAGCTCAAGTCCTACTTTCTGTATATTACCAAGGGCTTTTATTTATTCTCAGTTCATCAGGGCCTGAAGAATTAACAAAGATTCTGCAGCACTGGAAATCAAAGTGTCTCCACCCCAGAAGTTGAATCCAAGTATCAAAGTGACAGGATATAGCGTATTCACAGATGTCACAGCTGGTCCTGTCTGATTCCAGTTCGTTAGGGAACAACCACCTTTAAACACACACAAAAATGGAAAAAACTGAAACATCTGTACAGCTCACAGTGCCCTGACTCCCCTTCTTCAGTGTCTGAGAATATCTGTGTATTTTAAGAATGTGTGAGGAAAGGGTGGTGGTTTCTGTTTGATGAGCCTTTTATTATTTTTTCTTTTGTTTATGTCAGTGTTTGAAAGCTCTAGTTTTGCAGAGAATTATAAAGATGCCAAACTCTTGGGAAAGAAATCCAAATTTATTGCTGAGAGAGAGAGAAAAAAATTCCTATTTTTTTGTATTTTCCTTGAGATGCTGGGCACAAAGATGGGAAATTGACTGTGTTAGGTGTAACTCAGTCTGAAAATGAGGATAGAAACCTTTTGCAGAGCGAGTGGGGCACAATGACTTTATATTTATATATAAATGGCCAACCAGAAGCTCATGCTAAGAATAAACTTTCTTTTTTCCCCTGAGAAAACAGATTTTTTTAAGAATGTATGAATCTATATTTGAGATGGGAGTTTGGTTGGATCACAAAGACAGGGAATGGAGCAGTGTGTGTGTCTGTTGTACATGGCAGGTGGGGGGGAGCCTCCTTCTCATGGGGTTTCCATGGTGATCATTGTTTTCTTCCCCCCATCAAAATTGCATTTTTCATCCATAGGTGACTTCTCCCTTCCCTGATAGTCCATGACCAAATCTCAGAACCTCTTCAAAAACATCCTTGTGGTTAACATTTACTTCATGCCAACCAACGAAACAGGGTAAACTTGCTAAGGGGCCTGACCTTCTAAATGGAATCCAAATAGAAAGACAAAGACCCATTATAGCACTTTCATTTTTTTTTTTTTAAAAAAGGTTTATAGCTTTGTGTTTCTTCCTTCTCCTCCCCATTTCATGATGTCCATTCCCTAAGAAGGGTTTAAATAATACAAAAACTTTCTTTTTGGAAATAAAATATATATATATATCTATATCTATTTGGTGTTTGATACATCAGTAGGTACTTTAAAGACCTGAATTTTATAGTAGCTTTAGCAATTATATTTTATAAGAATCAGTTATGACTTTATATTTCCAGATAGAGAGTTCAGAACACAATGCTCTAAGCCCTGCTTGCTTTCCTGCTCTTCCCGTCCTGCCTTCCCACCCCACCCCCCCTTTTCGGGTTTCCAGGGCTTTGAGCTTGATCTTTTCAAAGTTTTATTCTATTAAAGTTTTTGCTATATCTTCTGGTTTTCTTAAAAAAAAAAAAAAAAAGCTTTAGAATGGTTTCTATGCCCTTTGTATCACTGCATTGTTCATATCATCTCGGGGTCGATCGCATCTGGATGGGAACTGAAGCAGAGGCGTTGAATAGTTAGTTGCATTTTTCTAGTTTCCCTGCGACATGTCCATCGAAAACTGCTGGGACGTCTGGTGCTTAGACAGGTGCCATTGTCTCTTGTACATAAGGTCATGATGTGTCTATGTCAAAAGTTCTTATATATTTCTTTTATAAGCTGAAAGAAGGTCTATTTTTATGTTTTTAGGTCTATGAATGGAACGTTGTAAATGCCTGTCCAACAATAAAAGTACTGAAAAGGGCCTGGATGACCCTGTGCCTTTTTGGATAGAAGGATGAGGATGAGCTAAATGTAGGGGAAAAAATTCCTGCAATTGTCTTTTCTTCTTAAACTACATTGATTGTATGTATGTATGTGTGCGTGCGTGCGTGCGTGTGTGTGTGTGTGTGTGTGTGTGTGTGTGTGTGTGTGTGTGTGCATGTGTGCGTGCATGTGTGTGCGCATGTGCATGTCATGGTGTGCCTGTGGAGGTTAGAAAGGACAGCCCACAGGAGTCAGTCTTTCCTTTCAGCATACCATATACATCTCAGAAATTGAACTCAGGTAGTTAGGCAGAGTAGCATTGCTTTTACCTGCTGAATTGTCTTGGTGCCCCATATTTATTATTGTTGTTATTTTTAACTCTTGTGGCCAGGGATGGAGGTGCCTGCCTGTAATCTCAGCACTCAGGAAGCAGAGTCAAGAAAATGAGTGCAAATTCAAGGCCATTCAGTTACATATAGCTAGTTGCATGTTAGACAGGGCTACATAGTAAGGCTCTGTCCCAAAGAAAAGAAAATGAAGTAGCTATTGTGATCTTCAAGGGGAAGATGTTTGGCAAAACTTGAAGTTTTAACAAATAAATAAATAAATATGAAATGGCTTGGTCTAAGGTGGTCAGTTCTGACTGGGCTTAGTGGGTTATTATAAAAGACTTGAAGTTGGGAAGGGGGTGTGTTGAGTGGGATATGGGAGATTTGGGGAGTGGAGATGGCATATATGATCATATTTCCTGTATTTGTGAGTGGAATTCTCAATTATATATGTATATATAAATCCTGGTCTCCTGGTCTAAAGATTTGGAGAATAAGAAACCCAAAACAAGGCCAGGAGTGGTGGCACACACCTTTGATCCCAGCACTAAGGAGGCATAGGCAGGTGGATCTCTGAGACTGAGGCCAGCCTGGTCTACAGAGCAAATTCTAGGACACGCAGGGCTACATAGTGAGACCTTGTTTCAAACAAAGAAAATCTAAACACAAATTTGTTATGAAGAACACTGTGTATACCCTAACCCTAAGGGTACTTGATACGTACATGTAAATGATCCAGTATTGGCTTGTACAGCACATACCCCTTTTCATGCACTCAGGTTTAAACTGTCTCTGGGTTGCTTGTAGCACTTGATCAAACACATCATATGGACAGTCACCGTGTGACAGTGCAGAAGTGATAACAAGGTCTGCATTTAAGTCAGATGCAATTCATGGTTGGTGGAATTCAGATTTTATTTCTTATCCCCTGCCCTGGCCCAATATGAACAGGTTGAGGGGTCCCCTAGGGAAGTTCAGGGTGCAGTGTAGAGCTCAAACAGGCCTAGATGAGTAACCTTGAAGTGCTCTGTATTCTGTTACTAGGGGTCTGCTGCCTGAGGCTTTCAGAGACTTGCTGCAAAACAATGTCCTTGCACTACTGTGCATACGCGTGTGCGTACACACACACACCTGCACTCCACGTAATATGTGTATATATATATACATAATTTATTTTTTGCTGATTGCCTAGTCTAGCTTACATCCTTGCTTTCAGGTCTGTGTTCAAGCAGAGGGTTCTTTGGACCAATAGCATCCTGAGCTGCCCGAGGAGCATGTAAGAAATACAGAAATCTGAGGGCTGGGAGGTGGCCTGTAGGAAAGCGTGGAACTAAATTTTGATCCTTTAACCCACATAAAAAGCCAGATTTAAGAGTCCATGCCTGTAATAGTCATGGGGAGGTTGGCCTAGGATGATCTCTGACTCACTGGGCGGTCAGTCTGGATGAATCAGAGCCAGGTGCTGTGAGCCCCTGCTTTAAAAAGCAAAGGCAGGCAGTGACTAAGGAGGGTGGGTACCCAGTATCGACTTCTGGTCGGTACAAAAGCAAGCACACACACAGATACACACTTGTATGTGCACAGGCACAGATGCACACACACACACACACACACACACAAAGAGGAGACAAAAACATGACTCCTGGCAGATGTACTAAATCCGATTTCTGTTTTACCAAAGCCTCAGTGTGCTTCACAGGCGTATTGCTGTTCAGTGAGCCTCGGCTTTGTGTCCTCCAAATTATTTGATACTGGAAGAGAACTTGAGCCCCATACCATTTCATTTTTATGTGAATGAATGTGTTACCTTCATGTATGTGTGTGCACCGTGTGTGTGTGTGTGTGTGTGTGTGTGTGTGTGTGTGTGACTAGTGTCCATGGAGGGGTTTGGTTTCCATGGAGACTTAAACCTCTCCCAGCACAATCAGGACATTGCCAGTTTTTACATTGTACAATGCCATAATCTTGTTTGAATTCTAGTGAATGGTCAAAATTGTGCTACATTTCCAGTGTCTTTGCTGTGTCTCACACACCAGTGGCTTCAACAGGGTGGACCTGACTTTCTTTCTTGACTTTGGATTTTGATTCTTCAGGAGAAACTGCCTAGAGGGCAGGGGTTTTCGTACTGCCATCTCTTCCTTCCACCTCTGTTGACTTTTCTTTTCTTAGCCTAGCAGTTAGTCCATGGAGAATATAATAATAGTTAATACAGAGTACTACCCTTCAACTGTGTTCTCACATCAGAATGCTGATTCCAATTTTGCCTCCAAATTTAAATAAAGATTAAAGGTTTTATGATAGTGGTAAAATTAAGACATGCTTAGTTAATATATTCTTTACCAAGATCTCATATAGCTAATAGGGTTAAAGGGCCAAAAAACCCAAAACAAAACAAAACAACCCAATAAACCAAACAAAAACCAACTAAGAATCTTATGGACATTTTAAGGTAATGTATAAAGAAAGCTCAGATTTAGTGGTTGGACCAGAGATGTCCCAGGACCCAGTTCTAGCTTAAGCAGATGGTGAACAGTCATTGTCAAACTCGGGCAGATGGCAATGTGGTCATAGCTCCAAGAATAGTATTCTTTAGTCTGTGCACTGGGTAAAAGGTCGGGTGGGAGTGGGATTGGAAACAAGTTTTGTACACTTGAAACAAATCTTTGATGTCTTTTATTAAAAGCCATTGCATAAATAGATGTATGTTTGTAGAAAACCAGGGTTCTGGGTTTTCAAAAACCTTTTCAAGTCTCAGGAAGTGTTTTGCCACCAATGGAGGAAGGTGAATCAGACCCAAGAGGGCAATGACCCTGGAACCAAAATACCTTTTTCCAGTGGTTCACAGACACAGATCATTTCAGGGGAATCCAGGTCCTGGTACTCAGTGTCCAACATTCTCTTCTAAAATCCATCTACCTGGGAATGCGCTTCTGACCTCAGGGCAGACTCCCTCCTTCTACTACCGTATTTCTTCTGCTCGATGAAAAGAGTGAGACTCTTCTCAACTATTCTTGATCACACTCAGTGACACAAACCTGAGACACCAGACACACACAAAGAAATGGTGCACTGAGAAAGTAATTGATGACATTTTACATATGGTCTTAAGTCCCAGCACGAGAGCTGCTAACATGTCCTGTCTGTCTGTGCCCCAGAGAAAGCCAACAACATTAATGGAGAAAGGCATTCTCAGAGTTTCTGTTACTGTGATAAAACATGACCAAAAGCCACTTGAAGAGGAGACCATTTATTTTAGTTTGTGGCTCATAGCCTGTCATCTAGAGCAGGAACCTGGAGGTAGGAACCAATGTGGAGGCTGTAATGGGGTCTGCTTACTGGCTTAGCCTGCTTTCTTATAGCACACAGGACCTCCAGCCCAACAGTGACTTTGCCCACAGAACTGGGTCCTTCCATGTCAATCATCAATCCAGAAAGTGTACCACAGGCTTGCCTAAGGTGAGCTGGGTAAGGGCATTTCTCACTCAGTGTTCCCTCTTCCAGAATGACTCTAGCTTGAGTCAAATTAACATAAAATCATATAGCACAAACAGCAAGGGTATTTTTTTTTAATCAAAATATCCATTTGGAGAAGATGGAGTACACAGCTCTCCAGAACACTAACATTGGTCTCTCTAGGTTCACACAGGAAAAACTGGGGAAGAGATGTGCATTACCACACAGTCTTGGTTATACTATGGGCCGGTGGTTATTGCCTTCTGGTTTAGCAAAGTGTTTCAAAGAAGTTCTTGTCACTTGAGGAGACAAACCAGTTGTCCTAAAGTGAATATTTTGGCTTAAAGGGTATGTGTGACACTATTCTCAGGGAGACATGAACAAAGACTGTCTATCCCAGGAAGGAAATTGACAACAGATCAAAGCAGTGATGCCTATGAAGTCCAACTGCAGAACTGCTGTTTATTGAGTCTACAGAGAGGAGCACAAGTGACTCAAAGGCAGCTGTGTCACTGGAGTGTATCCTAGATGGGTGATGACTTGTAGTCCTCAAGTGTCTGCACATCTTACCAGTGGCTGGATGGTTTGGACAGTCTTCCTGAAGTCATTTCTGCTTATATGACCATAAGGAAGGAGAGCCTTGTGATTCTATTCAGTCTCAGGGACTTCCTGGACGCCTTTGTTGTTTATTTCCTAAGTCTTAATGAACTTCGCTGCAAACAAGCCACGGAAAGCAAGCAGACCTCTTCACAGCCTCTGCATTATTTTCTACCTCCAGGTTCCTACTCTAGATGACAGGCTATGAGCCATAAACTGAAACTAACAAGACCACACCTACTCTAACAAAGCCACACCTCCTAATAGTACTGTTCTCTTTGAGCTTATGGGGACCAATTATATTCAAACTACCACATTCCACTCCCTAGCATCCACAACAGCCAGTGGTGATCTGTCTTAATGTTCTGTCACTCAGAATTCAACCTAACTGCAGGTTTAGGACAGTGATTAAAGATTTTTGGAACATTTATAGGACATTGTAAAACTGACAATGCCTTGTTACTCAGTGTGTCTCCAGCTTGAAGAAGGATAAGATGGTTAAGTAGCATTGATTATGAGGCAGATGCTCTTTGATTGGTCATTATGCCAAACACAGAGTTAAGCCAAGTGTGACCCAAAGTAAAGGAGATGGATACAACATGAAAGTAGGAATGCAAAACTTTAACCCTTCTGTTAACTTGTCCACACAAGTGAAGGATCAGTGATCTTCAGCAAAGGCAAGTTCCAAGTATGTTAAAACATTGACCAAGAAGCTAGTCTTTTCAGAAGTTAAGTAGTTCCTAAAATTTAATTTTAATCAAATAGAAGACCTAATTAAGTTATCAAATGATACAACACCATAAAAGAACTATATAAAACATGTTGGTCTCTTTCTTTTGCTGTAACAAAATAACCTGAGACTAGGTAACTTATAGAAGCTAGAAGTTTAGTTCATGGTTCTAGAATCAAGAAGTCCAATAGCAATGTCATCTGATAAGATAATTTTGAAATCAAGGCTTGGTGGAGGGTATCTCATGGTGAGTCAGGGTAAATCTCATTGGACTCTTTTCTTCTAATAAGGCCACCTGTGCCTTCATGGGGGTACCTTCCTCATGACCTCATCTCATCCCAGTTTCTTCTCAAAGGCACCTCCTCCAAATAGCACTGTTTTTAACATGAACTTTGGGCAGATGTATGAAAAAAACACAGAAGACACCAACTCTGATTTTTGTTATATTTCAGGACATCAGAAGTTGGGTGGCACATATAAAGATGTTATAGAAGGACTATTTCATTACCAAGAATGAGGAGAAGCAGATCACATCCCATTATCTAAAATGCTAATGCTCTTACCTACTGCACCCTGGTAAATACTAAGAAATCTTGAATTGCCAGAAGTGAAATTGCCTCTGGAGGTAGAAGGGATAAGGAGAAAGAGATTGGGATAGAAATTTACTTCCAACATAGTTTATATTGTCACATGTCTTTGTATTCCTACTCTCTTTGAAAGTCAATCTCTGCCTTTGGACTTTTCTTCAGCAAAACCCACACCTTTTTCTTTTCCTTGAGAAGCAGACACTTGCAAACTATCTTAAGAAAACAGGTACATTGCCAAAGCTACACTGTATCTCATCAGTTCTGTTTCTATAAGCATGCTTAACCCAAATGGAATTTCTCCTTGGAGAGCATATGGTGCTGAGAACATCTACATATGGCCACAGAGACCACAGTTTGAACTTAACAATGCTTTAATATAAAGTAACTGGTGCTGAAGGTCTATAGATGATGCTGTGCAGATCTGTAACTCCATGCCAGGTTGGTTCAGAGCACTAGCTGAGCTGGATCAGCCTGCCTAAGAAAGCTAGATTCTCTAACTCTGCTGATTACCTGGAATAGGAGGAGAATTGGCATCTCAGGTTTTAAAAGACCAAGGCATTGATTATGTACCACTGCCACTGGATGAGGCTGGTGATTCCAAAGACAAGAATGGCAGGAAGAAAAAGATTGGTAACTAGGGGGCATGCTGGAAGATGGAGGACTCTTGCCAACTGTTTTAGGGTTTCTATTGTGAAGAGAGACTATGACTCTTAGAATATATTTAACTGAGTGGCTTACAGTTCAGAGGTTCAGTCCATTATCATCATGGTGTGGCACGGCAATGTGCAGGTAGACATGGTGCTTGAGCAGGAGCTGAGAGGTCTATATCTTTGGTCTGTGGACAAAAGGAAGTGAACTGAGACAGAGTGTGGCTTGAGCAAATATATGAACTCAAATCTCACACTCACAGTGACACACTTCCTCCAACAAGGCCACACCTACTCTAACAAAGCCACACCTTCTAGTAGTACTGCTCCCTGTGAGCTTATGGGGGCCAATTATATTCAAACTACAACATTCCACTTCCTAGCTTCCATAACATTGTAACAATATCATAATGTAAAATGCATTTAGTTGAACTTCAAAAGTTTCCATAGTCTATCTGTCTTAATAATGTTTAAAAGTCCAAAGTTCCAAGTCTCTTCTGAGATTCATGCAATCTCTTAACTGTAGTCCCCTATAAAATCACAATCAAAAAGCCTATCACATACTTTCCACATATAATGACACAGGATACGCATTACCATTCCAAAGCATGGGGAAGGGAGCATAGTGGGAAAATACTGCACGTCTGAAAACCAGCTGGGCAAACTCTGAACTCTGCAATCCATGTCTGATGTCAAAATGCTCTTTAGAGCTCCAGCTCTGTTCAGCTTTGTTGATTGCAACACACTTCCTTCTCCTGAGCTGGTTCCACTTCCTGTTAGCAGCTTTCCTCAGCCCGTATCCCTGGCATCTCCTACATATTGGAGTCTCCAAAGCAATCCAGGCCTCAACCTCACAGCTTTGTGCAATGGCCTCACTACTCCCTCCATTCAGGGACACCCCTGACACATGCCTAGTCTCAGTGGCTTCCCTTAGTTGCAGAGGCAAATTCATAACCCTTTTCTTCTATCCTTGACTCCAGAACCATGTGGCTAAAGCTGCCACATTCTGCTGCTTACAGGAGCTGGAATACAGCCCCCTTTGTTCAATTACATCTTCACCAACTTTATGTTTTTGATGGTTTCCTTCACTGCCTAAGCTTTGCTGTCCTAAAACTGGATCTGTAGACCAGGCTAACCTCAAATTCAGAGGTCTGCCAGCTTTTGCCTTCTGAGTACTGGGATTAAAGATGTATAACATCAAACCCTGCTTTAAACTTTTCTTAATTCCCTTTCACAAGTTGGAAATTTATCTGGGTGGGATCTTGGCCTGAGGTCACCACTTCCTTTATTCCATTTCTTAATCTGTTTATCTGCTTGAGCACAGGATTTAGCTCCATTCCACTTTCTGGTGCTCCTTTTCTCCCCAAATTGCAAGTTTTGTATTCTTCCTTTCTTATTTTGCTTCTTTTCATTATAAATCTTTAAAACATGAACACTAGTAACTACACAGAAGAATCTATATTAGGCTGTTTGGAGATTTCCTCTGCCAATGGAATTAATCCAAATCTCTTCACTTTGGCCTCAGGCAGACTTCAGACAAGGGCAAAGGGCAGTCACATTTTTAACCAAAATATCACAAGAATGATCTCTAGGCCACATATTAATATTTTCCCTATAAAGCCTCATGAACTGGCCCCCACAGTGCATCATATCACACTCAGTACCACTGTCTTCCATGCTACTATTAGTACATCCCATTCAACTGCTTCTCTAATCCACAATCCCAAGGTCCATATTTCTTCAAACAAAAGCATGGTCGGGTCTATCACAGCAATACCTCAGTTCCTGGTACCAAAACACATCTTAGGGTTTCTATCGTTGTGAACAGACATCATGACCATGGCAACCCTTATAAAGGAAAACATTTAATTGGGTGGCTTCCAGTTCAGAGATTCAGTCCATTATCATTATGGTGGGACATGGCAGCACGAAGGCAGACATGGTGCTGGAGCAGGAGCTGAGAGTTCTACCCTATTGATCTGTAGACAACAGGAAGTGAATTGAGACACTAGGTGTGGTTTGAACATATAAGAGACTTCAAAGCCCACCCCATACAGTGACACCTTTTTTCAATGAGGCCATACTTGACACACCTCAAATACTGCCAGTTTCTATAAGCTTATAGGAGTCAAGCATATTCACACCAGCCCTACAGTTCTGTCTCACCTGGAGACTACAGGGTCTAAGGATTAGGGAAAGCGTGTTTTTATCTATACCCAGGTGGACACCAGGGTACCACTAATCCTTCAGTGATGATTTCCTCTGACCTGCATCTTGATGGTGTCTGAAGCTGACAAGACTCTCCTGGTCCCTCTCGTGCTCTTCCTTGAAAAGCTGGTTCAAAACTGTAAGTATCCTTGGTGACAGGCTGGGAGGCTCTTCCTAAAGACTTCTTAGGAAATGCATGTCTGAGTGGGTCCAGGTGCCAAGGTAACAACTGTCTGTCCAGGAAAAGTAGCAGGACACATTGTTACTAATTGGAACAAGCTTTGCTGCTTGCCCAGAACAATTTATTTACTTAGTCAATATGCATTTTCTGAGCACAGAGTTGTGGTGATTCATTATACATTTAATAAAACCTGGAATATCAAGAGATCAATCCACAGTCAAACTAGGCAGAGGTAGTACACACCTTTGGTTCCATCACTAGGGAAGCAGAGATTGTTCTAGATCTCAGTGAGTTCCAGGGATAACAGAGCAGCGGTAACTCACACTTTTTCCCAGCACAGGGATCCAGAGGATCTCTGTGAGTAAGGATAAGGCCAAATAGCCAGGCAGTGATGGCACACACCTTTAATCCCAGCACAGGGAAAGACCAGTGGTGACCTATGCCTTTAATCCCATAACTCCAGAGACAGAGAACTTTCTGTGTTTCTGTGAGTTCAAGGCTGACTACCAAATAGTAGTAGCTCATGTCTTTAATCTTAACCTGGATGGGATACAGCTTGGCAAAGAAGGTATTTAAGGCAGGCATAGGAAGACATATGGGACATTAGAAGCTACCAGGAGCAAGGCTGAGGAAGCTGGAAGATAGGTAAAATCTGATTGTGGTGTTTCTCTCTTTGATCTTTCAGCCTTTCCCGATATCTGGCTTTGAGTTTCTTTTTAATACAACTAGAATTCGGTCAACACAGAGTCTCTATGAAGCCTCTATTCCTTGTGTTACAATTGTTAAAACAGAGTCCTTGTTGTTGGGAATTATTCTGTGACAATGAAAAGACATGGCATCAGTATTAGTCAGCATTTTGTCACTATAGCAAAATACTTGAGACAATTAACACACAAATTAAAGAGATTTATATTTTAGCTTATGGGCTCTGGAGGGTACAAGACCAACTGGCTCCATGTGTCTGGGCCTCTGCTGAGGCTGGCAAGTCACAACAGAAGAACATTTAGATGCAAGTACCACACACCTAAAAGCAAGAAATACAAAAGGGATGAGTGGAGTCCCATGATCCCTTTAGAGGTCCTGTCCTCAATGACCTAAGGATGTTGCATTAGCCCCTGCTTCCTAAAGGTCCTTAGTACCTTTCAGTGGCACCCCCTGCAGACCAACTGAGTCCAGGAGCCATTTAATGAGCAAACTACATCATCATCATAGTCCAAATATGTTACTGTAACAAAATACCCAAGAAGATCATTTACTGTAGATAGTAGAAGTTGAAAACTTCAATACCAAGATGATGGATACTCACTGGTATTGGCCTTCCAACTGTGTCCTCAGATGGCATGCTAGATGGCTATTAGTTTTTCTTATTACTCCAATAAAATATCTGACAGAAAGAAACTGAGAGGAACAACGACTTGATTTGATTCATGCTTTCACAGATTTTTGTTCACAGTGCTTGATAGGGCAGAACCCCATGGTGGAATTGTAAGAAGAGAATGTTTGCCCAGGCATGACCTTCACAGGCACATCACTCTTATACCCACCTATGACCTGACTCCTCCAGCAAGGCTTTGCCTTCAAAAATTTCTACCATCTCCACCATTTGCACTGCCAGCAGGGGGCCAAATGTCCAACAGATGTGTCTCTGGGTGTTTCTTGTTCAAACCATATGACAATGTGAACATTATCTCCTCTTTTGGCAGAGAAATGACAAGACATACAAGCCTGTGCTGGTTCCTTCCGGCTTGGGTGATACATTGTTTGTGATCTAACAAATAAAGCTTGCCTGAAGATCAGAGGGCAGAGCCAGCCACAGAGTTAGCCATAGAGGTCAGGCAGTGGTGGCACATGCCTTTAATCCTAGCACTCAGGAGGCAGAGGTAGAGATTGGTCTGGATTTCGGTGACTTCAAGGTTACGCTGGACCACATAAAATTAATCCAGTATAAGAGAGAAACAGAGCCAGGCAGTGGTGGCACACACCTTTAATCCCATCACTAGGAAGGTTGAGACAGGAAGTGATATTCCTGGACAGAGAAAGGAATTTAATGTGGGAGGAGACAGGAGTTCAGCCCTTCACTGCCCTTACCTCTTTCTTTTTGGCCGAGGACTTGAGGCATTCTGTCTGAGGATTCATGGAGAAAGCATCTTTGGCCTGAGGATTCAGTAGTGGTGAGAAGTTTCACCAGTGGCTTGTTTCTCTGCATCTCTGATCTTTCACCATTTACCTCGATATCTGGCTCTGAGTTTATATTGTAATACCAATTAGGATACTTGCAACATCCAGCACTTTTGTACTATGCTAAAATATTCATGAGGTCGAGGGAACATGTCAACGTGAACTCTCGAGGAGGAACATTGAAATCAGAGGTGATGGTTGAGAATGTTTAGCTTGTGTGGGGCTGAAGCAGACTTAGTGTCTGACCTTGGGAGACTTATGCTGGGACAAGATTAGTGCAGAAAATTTGAAAAGAGGGAGAAGCTCTGCAAGGTTAAGGTGAATTTAGGCCATGCAGAGAAACCACAGGGGAGTGTGTTCCGCAGCATCATCTCCATGGTCCCTTCTATGGCTAGGATAGGAAGTTAGAAACCTGGGTCTAGAAGGAGCTGGGGGTCCCTTGGGTCCAGAAGCTGGGTTCAGCTGAAGAGTTTGACAATGTGCTTCAGGTGTACATTAGGGCTCTCTTCTCATGGGCAATAGCTATAAGGGATTCCTCAAGACATGGGGCCATGTCTGTGTAGATATCAAAACCACATAGACAGATGTCCAAAATTGAGATTTCCCAGTATCATTTTAATTCTATTACCTTCACTTTCTGTTTCCTCATAGAAATTCAACCATACACATACACACACACACACACACACACACACACACACACACACACACACACACAGTGTTTATTTCTGTCTGTGCCTTTTGGGATAATGTTATGTCTCTCTATTCCAGGCTGGCCCCGAACATCTATCCCCCTGACTTGTACTGCTAAAGGCTGGGGTTGTAGGCATTTGTCCATGCTCTGCTGTCTATAGGACATTCAGAGATGTCCTCAGCATCTCTGTTACTAGAAACAGACATGACAGAGAACCATGGTGTGTGTGGGTGTATGATCAAGTCATCTATGATGATAATCTTTCATAGCATTCTAGTCTGGAAGGAGATCTGTAGATACTAGTTTTCACCTACAGTTGAGAAATCCAATCTGTTCCCGCCTTGGAATGGAGCTGAAGGTTATGCGATCTGATTTACTCTAGTAATTTGGAAATTAACATCTTAATAAGTATTTTTTATAGAATAAGAGTCAGAATACCTAATGTGTATAAGCATGGCTCCTGCTTCAGGATCTCCATATGTGGCAGAAACAAGTACATGAAACACCCCTCACATACCCACTTCAAACTGTCCTGTTTGAAGAGCACCATTCCACCACCTTCTCTCAGGGTTTTCCAAGGATGGGTTGGGTTTCCGGCCATGTCACCCCAAAATGGAATCTTGGCATACCGAATCTCTTGAGCTGAAGGTTCTGAGGAACAGAGGTGCAGGAAGGACTCTTTGCCTTCCCTGCCTCCTCTGAAGTAAGTCATCAGATGCTCACGTGAAAGGCTCTCCCTGGTCCGGGGTACGAAGGAGAGCACAAGATGAGGAAGAGGAGTATTTTGTTGCTTGTTGAGAGGAGCTCACACTGGCATCAGACTCATGCTGGCCTTCCTGCCTCAGTGTTGAGATTATAGACGTGAGTCTCCATACCTGACTGGCAAGAGGAAGAGATGCCAAGGGGGATCTGAAGGCTCGGCCTTGGCCACCCTTAGCTTTTGCCCTTTTGTCGAATCCCATTTCCCCACAACTTTCCATTCTTCATCTCGGCTGAGCCTTTTCTTGAGGTCTCTGTTTCCTTACAAATACTCTGGTGCCATGTGGAACCCATAGCCTACACATTCCTATATATTTCTCTTGTCGTCTGTCTTGTTAGTTTAATTTACCAAAGACTCCAAGCATAACTTAAAGGTGACTAGAAGAAAGAGTTTTCTTTTCTGCCCTAGAAAAAGATGAGCTCTTGGAAGAGGAACAAGGATTCAAAATGCGATGTGTACATTCTAAGGGTGTGGATTCCCAAAATTCCTCCATTTCCTCAATAGTTTTCTTAAGTTCTCATTTATCACATATTTATCTATTAGGATATCTCACTCTGTATCCTAGGCTAGCTTTGAACTCATGGTAATCCTCCTGCCCCAGCTTCTCAAGTGCTTGGATTACATATGTGTGAGTCACCACACCTAGTATTTTTTATGTTTAATCTCTAAATTTATAATTGGTAATGCCTTACTTGTATTAAATGTAAATTGGTAATAAATTAAAAGAGGGAACCCTACTTAGCTATCATTTTAGCATTCCTCAGTATGTAGCCAACCTTCAGCAGATTCGGTCTACCCCGTAACCATATGTTCTGGTGCTTGTGAAGGATTTTCTTGAGTGTTCTTCAGATTTAGGCCCTCAGACACTTGCTGAAGAACCGACTTTTGCCTTACACTTGACCATTTCCACACTGGAATGATTTACACGCTTGGCTATCATACACAAAACAATGCAACCTGGCCTCCATTCATCTCTCAACCAGGGGTATCCATATCCCACATTTCAAAACACCTTCCTCATCCATTTCATTCTGTTTTCATAAATCCAGTCACTGCATGGGGCCCAGCATCCTTCAAGTGAGAGGACGGAAAAGAAGTTCCATAAAAAAGTGACTTGCACCACCAATGGTGGCTTTTGGGGGCAGTGATAATGACTAGGAAGACCTCCCAGAGGAGCAGCGCAGCAAAAGCATGCATTTCTAAACCAGAGAATCCTCCCGTTGGCTATGCCAGGGCCTACAAAGATCACGACGCGAACCTTGCTTCTTTCAAACAATAAAGGGAATTTCTCTAAAAGGCTCAGGCAGTGTTTTTCTAATGGGCTTATCGATGTAGGAAGGAAAACAGCCGCTGCGCTGGAAGCTTTTCACCTAAGCAACTGTGCAGGAGCACATGTATCCTGCTTGCCCCCTGGTGGAGATCTGTAGGATAGTCCCGAGTTTTTCTGCAGGGGAGGAATGGAAGCTAGTTTAGCAATTACGCTGTGAGGGTCCAGGGCCAGGCGAGCAAGAAGCATCGGACCTCGACAGGAATCCGCCCAAAAGGTTCTGGAGCTTCTGCCCTGGGCTGGGATGGAAACGTCGCAGTGTTTATAGGCATGAAGGTGACTAAATGTGCTAGTTGAATCCAATTTCTCTTGAAAATCCATATGTTTAAAACGCATCGAAGAGCGCGGTAGTGGTGTTTGCCGTAACACAGTGAGAAAGTTATAGTGATTCCCAATGTAGGCGGCGGCTGCTACTAAAATGAGGTTTTAGAGAACCATAGATTTGCCTGACTCAGGAGGATCACTTCTGCCTTTTCACCTTGGTCCAGCATATAATCCTTTGGTTAATCCGGGTTTGGGGCGGATTCCTCCAAATTGTGAGGATATCTCTCTGGTGCTCCCTTGCGATGGATCAAGGAAGCGCTGCATTGTATTTAGAACCTGGAAGGATCCAGGATGCAATTTCCTCTTCCTTTCACTTTCTCACTTTACTGAGGAGTTTGCCCAGGCTCACATACCTACCCACAGGGCTTGTCTAGGGTTCAGCTTTAGGGTAGGTGCTGAAAAGATGGTTCAGTGGTTAAGAGCACTTACTGCTCTTCCAGAGGACTCAAGTTCAGTTCCCAGCATCCACATGGTGGCTCACAACTGTCTGTAACTCCAGTTTCAAGGGGGTGAATGGGACATCCTTTTCTGGACTCTGCAAGCTCTGAATGCATGCGATACACAGACATGTGCAGGTAAAGACTCATGCACATAAAATAAAAATAAACCTTGAGGAGTAGGAAAAGGAAACCTTACAGAATGAGAATCAGCCAGCACTGACAAAATTAGGAGAATTGAGAGGTGATGCTCAAAGTCACCTCTTTGACTACTAAGGCTTGGAGGTCTGGAAACTGCCTTTACAACCCTTCAAAGTTAGTAAGTCCCAAATGGAACTTACTTCCACCTTCCCTAGCTCAGTGACAGCGTCACCTTCTACAGGTTATGGCCACACCACTTCAGCAGTCTGTGTCTTCTCCAGTCCTTCATGGAGTCCTTCCTCAACTTCCTCAACTTCCTCTGGCCTCATGAAATCTGTCTGCTGTGGTTTCCCAAATGAGCAACACCTTCCTTGCTTCTATTGGTGTCTCTCAAGGGAAGCGTATCTTGCCTTCTCAGAGTGGCATCTGCCCATCTTTGTGATCCTCCTTCTCACTCCAAGGACTGAGGACGCAGACCCTGGGTTTGACCACTAGCTGCACCTGGGAGTATCAGTGAAATAATGCAGGATGATGGGTGCTGAGGAAGGAATGGATGTCCATCAGGGTTGGGCTACACTGGCATGCACAGAGGGATCCTTTAGGGAAATTTGGCCAAGTACACGGAAGAGAGGAATGTGAGGTGAGGAAAGAGATTAGATGATGCTCAGGAGTTAGAGCTCACACATAGTGCTGTTACAGTCTTCAGGTTTTGAAACTGAATAGAAAAGCAGTTGCTCTGGTGGGGAACACAGCCCCACCAGAGAACTGACAAACTGGTGTGGGTGGCATGGAGCTAGGGAGTATGGGTGCTGATGAGTGGCATGCGAACCAGCACTGTGAGGAGCCAAAGCCTCATATGTGAGATGCTTCGACTGGTGCTGCAAAGGTAGCTCAACCAGCAGGTAATAGCTGTTCCCTAAAGGAGGATCTGAGAGTGCTGGAAATACAGGAGTTTTAGGTAATGCCAAGAGAAAAATAAAAGCCATGTAGCATTTCAGGGGCCCCCCAGACAGTCAACACAATGCTGAAAAGTAAAAACTACAAAGCCACAACAGTTAAACTAGTGTTACACAGGCATACAGATTGTCATTCAAATCAGTGGAATAGGAACAAATGATTCTAGAAAGGAACCTGCACATCTGTGGTCAGTTGATTCTAGATGAGGATGCTGAGTCTGTAATGGAATAGTGTTCCAGCAGATGCCCCTGATACAACGAGGCTTCTCCTATAAATTAATATAGTTAGACTCCTTTCTGCCATCCTATCAAAACTAACTCAAATTGTGAAATATAAGTCCTCCATTGGACTTAGAAAATATATGACTAAGTCTTCAGTTGAGTCTTTTGGATGAAGTATAAACCATAGACGTCAATTGTCATAGGCAAATGTGATGACATCTGACTTAAAAAGTACAAATCAAAGGAAGCACCGGGCAGGTGATGGTTTGAATAACACTAGCCCCTACAGACTTATATGTTCCTTTGTTTGGGAAGGATTAGGAGGTGTGGCTTTATTGGAGCAGGTATGTCACTTGGTGGGCTTTGAGGTTTCAAAAGCCCATGCTATTCTTAGTTATCTATAGGTTAGAATATATATGGATTGCTGAAAACGGCAGAAATAGTTGTAGTATAAAGTTTCTGGCCCAGTCTAGCTCCAAGATGTGGACCAGCAGTCCCAAAGTAACACAAAGAAGTTTATATTGATTTTATGCTTATCAACTATGGCCCAGGCATATATATTGCTAACTCTTAACTCTTTTTGTTCTTTTATTAATTTATAAAATAAAGTCTTTTTTTTAATCCATGTATCTATCCCCTTGCTCCCCCTCCCTTCCCCCCAATCCCTCCCAGTCAGTCATCAGCCCCCCTCCTCCCCATCCCCCCATCCCCTCCCTGCAAAGGGCAAGAAGTTCCAAGGTGGGTCAGCTCAGCATTCACTCCAGGCAGGTCTGATTTCCTCATCCTAGTATCAAGACTTGAGTTAGGTGTTTCTCTGAAGAGAATGAGCTCTGAGATGCCCACCCATGCATAGAAACACAGTCTGAACCTTCCCCTCAAGGCTCCACACACTGTCCATGTCAATGGACCGTTGCCTATCCTTGGAGGGTCTAGTTCCTTTTCCCGATGGTTCCCCGGTGGCTGTTCTTAATTCAGTGAGCTCCCCAGAGCTCCAGCCAGCCATCACTGTGGGATTTTTTCTCATAATCTCTATCTCCCTGCTCATACAGACTCTCCTCCCCTGCTCTCAGCTGGACCAAGAGCTCAGCCCAGTGCTCAGCCATGTATCTCTGCCTCCACCTCTATTCATTGTTGGATGTAAGTTCTGTAATGGCACTTAGGATGGTTATTAGTTTGAGTATAGGGGAAGTCCTATTTAGGTACCACTTTCACTGTTGGTTGGAGACCTAGCCAGGGGCATCCTGTGAGTTCTTAGAGATTTCCCTAGCACTCAGTCTCTTTCCAATCCCATATTGGCTTCCTCTATTAAGATCTCCATCTCTTTTTGTTCTCCCTCTTTGTTGCTCCTCTCACTCCATCATCTCCTTCGCTCATGATTTGTTCCCACCTCTTCTTGATTGCCACCCCTTATGCTCCCAATTAGCTAAGGAGATCTCTATTTTCTCTTCCTAGGGGGATGCCTGGATGTCTCTCTTAAGTTCCTTCTGATCCCAAGCTGTTCAGGGGCTGTGTTTTGCAGTTTGGGTATTCTTTGCTTTTTGTCTAAAGTCCACTTATGAGTGAGTACATCCTGTGCTTATCTTTCTGGGCTTGTGATACCTCGCTCAGGAGGATATTCTCCAAATCCATCCATTTGCCTGTGAATTTTAGGATATCATTTTTTTCTTAATGCTGAATAGTATTCCATTGTGTAGATGTACCACAGTTTGTTAATCCATTCTTCAGTTGAGGGACATCTAGGTTGTTTCCAGTTTCTTGCTATTACAAATAATGCTGCTATGAACATAGTTGAGCTAATACCTTTGGAGTGTGAATGTGCCTCTTTAGGGTATACACCCAGAAGTGGTATTGCTGGGTCCTTGGGGAGATTGATTC
>PVIH01003045.1:11899-50714 GCA_004025045.1 Sigmodon hispidus | reverse complement strand
CAGGTGTAAGGAAAGACAATTATTCGGTTCAAATTAGGAAAAAAAGGATGCACTGGTTTCTCAAAAGCCGCCCTCCCGCCTAGGATACCTCAGGATGTGACCTTGCGCTCTGTAGTGTTCTTCCCTCTTCTGGTCTGGTTGTTTTTCTCTCTTTTACTCTTTCAGGGGGCCAAATAGATCACACACACACAGGTTCGTTCTTTTTTTAAAAAACAAAATTTTATTTAAAAAGATTTTTTGCCAATATCTGACCCCTCCCTGTCTTCCCTCAGCCTCCCCCACCCCATCTCCCCATCCCTTCCCCAAAGAGGGCGAGGAATCCCAAGGTGGATCAGTTCAGTCTGGCATGTCCAGTTGAGGGGGGTCCGAGTCCCTTATCCCAGTATTAAGGCTGGGTTAGGTGTTCCTCTGAAGGGAATGGGCTCCAAGATGTCAGCTCATGCACCGGGAACATAGTCTGACCCTACTGCAAGAGGCTCCACAAACTGCCCATGCCATTTGACAGTCGTCTACCTTTGGAGAATTTAGTTCCTATCTCTGGAGATTCCTCATCGATTATTTCTGTGTCAGTGAGCTCCCAATAGCTTGGGTTAGCTGTCTCCGTGGGTCTCCTCCTCATGTTCCTGATCCCTTTGCTCATATACTCTCTCTCCGCTCTCTCTTCAGCTGGACCAGGAGCTTGACCTGGTGCTTAGCTATGGATCCCTGCTTCTGCCTCTATCCAGAATGGATGAAGTTTCTATAATAAAAATTAGGGTGGTCATTAATTGATTATAGGGGAAGTCCTGTTTAGGTCCCCTCTCCATTATTGCTTGGAGTCCTAGCCAGGGACATTTTGTAGGTTCTTGGAGGTGTTCTTGGCACCCCGTTTCTTTCTAACCCCACAATAGGCTTATTCTTAATTAAGATGTCCAGCCTTAGCTTAGTTTGTTTCTAGCCAGCTTTTCTTAACTTAAATTTTCCCTTCTACCCTTTGCCTCTGGGCTTTTCCCTTTTCTTTACTTCTGAAACCTTACTTTAACTCGTACTCCATGGAGACATGGGTGTGCCTGGCCCTGAGCATTCCTCTCTTTGTTCTCTGTCTCTTCCGCCCGCCCGCCCGCCCAGATTCCTCCTGTTTATTCTCTTCTCCTGCCAGCCCTGCCCATTCTTTCTCCTGCCTTGCTATTGGCCATTCATCTCTTTATTAGACCATCAGGTGTTTGAGACAAGCACAGTAACCAGCTTTACAGAGTTAAACAAACACAGCATAAAAGAAAGCAACACATCTTTGCATCATTTAACAAATGTTCCACAGCATAAACAAATGTAACAAATCTTAAAATAATATTTTACAACAGTTTTCTGCTCTGATGGCTCCATCAGCTGAGAGACGGGGGTGGGGGGTGGGGGGTGGCTTAAAACAATAGAAATGTATTCTACCACAGTTTGTAGAGTCAAAGTCTGAAATCAAGGTACCAAAGGTTGCTTCTACTAGAAGCACAAGGAAGTACTCTGTTCACTTTTGCTCCTGTTGAGGAAGTATTCCACTCACTTCCTTGCCTGCCTTCCAATCACGGGATGAGCAGGGTGGGGCTTGGGGAGGGTGTCTCTGAGTCTGTGGCTGGCTCTCTCTCATTTGCACTTTGCTTTGGTTGCATTCTTCTATTCCTATGGGTTTTTTTTTTTTTCTGCCTATTAGTCTGAAAGTTCTATTTTCTTTTCATAATGACATCTCTCTGAATTTAGGGACACCTGATTTATTCAGAACAATTTTACTCTAAGATGCTTAATTTATCACATGTACAATGATACTTTTGCTCAAATAGGACAAGATTCTGGGAATTTGAATATTATATGTTTTTTTTTTTTGGAGGGGAGAGAGGTCAATATTCAAGCTCCTGCCCCAGTGAGCATGCTCAAATGCCTGTGTACACAGCCAAACAAATGTTCTCTCGAAATTACTACTAGGTCTTAAATATTATTCTCTGATTTGCTTAAGCCCTTAAAGTCTTATTTTCAGAGGAAGATTCAACAGGAGAACAATAAAAGCTAAACTATACTAGGAGCCCTCAGAAGACCATGTCTGGAAAGTAATGAGACGACCTGGTTCCGGAACAGGGGAAGCGGAGAACAAAGGGTGCATGGAAAAGTGGGCCCCCGAGAGAGAGTGCATTCACCAGCCTGGAAGACAGGCTGCTGCCGCCACAGACTGCTGCCCCAGCAGCTGGCTGAAGTTGAACTTTTATGTGTGATAACCTTTTCAGTGTCTCAAGGATCACATGAAGCTGTCATCCTCCAAGTATTTGTACATAGAGATATTTGTTTCCTTTACTTAAAAACCTTATTATTCCCCACTCTGGGTTGTATAGCATTTCCTAAATTGCTAATCTCTCAAGGGTAGGATCACTCATGAGCTAGCTTGGGTGTAACACAGTTCGGTTGTGAAATGTGCCCACAGACTTATAATGGTTCTGAGAGAGTGAGAAGTTTTAGAAGTTGTTGGACTAGGTCTTTGAGAGCTATGGTCCAGCCTTGCTTCAGGTCCTTTGTTCTGTTTCCTAGTTGGTGGCACCAAATGACCCAGTCTTTAAGATCCCCTGCAGTACTTTTCTATTGTTCTAGTAAAATAGCACCACCAAGGCAGCTTACAGAAGAAAGGATGTATTTGTGCTTAGAGTGTTTTGTGGTCAGGAGTGTGTCAGCGAACACTAGGCATGGTGGCAGGGACTGGATGCTGAGCATTGCAAGCAAGAGACAGAAGGAAAAATGTGGGAATAGGATGAGTGTGTAAGCTATTAAAGCCCGCCCCTCCATGATATACTTTCTCTAGCACACATCCATGTAGGGAGCTGCGTTGTACCACGCCCTAAAGGTGGCGCTGGTTTCCGCCTTCCACCTTTCTCGATGGTGAGTAAGCAACTCCTTATTGGCTGTAGGCAAGGATGGTGGCTTGCTTCCACGCCTCAGGACCTATGGGTGATGTCCACGTGGCTTACTGGGATTGGAAGCCCAGAGGGTATTTAGCCATGAGGAGAATTCCCCCCGGGGTTGTTCGTCGTTCGTCGTTCGTGAGAGAGTGGTCGTTCATCATACGTCTGAGAGTGAGAATGAGTGAGCGAGAGACAAGAAGATAATTAAAGGCCCGAATAAACTGCAAAGAGAAGGATCTGGTGTTGCGTGTTCCTTGCTGGCGAGGTGGCGCGCGACACATCCATGCCTCCTAAGCCTCCCAACCAGCACTACCAAATAAAGACCCCTGTTCCAATGCCTTAGACTATGGGGAACATCTTGTTCAAACTTCCTGGGGTGGTTTGAATGGGAATGCCCTCTCATATATGGTTCCCAGCTGATGGAACTGTTTGGGAAAGATTAAGAGGTGTAACCTTGTTGGAGGAGATGTGTTATTGGTGGTGGGCTTTAAGGTTTTCATAGATTTGAATCAGTCTCAGTGTGCTTTCTCTCTGCCTCCTGTGCTGGGAATTTTGATGCAAGAGATGGGCTATTCTTGCTGCCATGCCTCATTCTGCCATCACAGACTCTAACCCTCTGACACTGTAAACCCATTTGCACACTTTCTTTTATAAGTTGCTTTGGACATGGTGTTTTGCCACACCAATAGAAAAGAAACTAAGACAATAACACACTCTCTCAGGTCTCCAAACCTTCAAACAAGATAAAAGCCCACATACTTTCTTTGTTTCTTAACTTTTTGCTTAGAAATCTAAGCAAAGCATTATATTTGCTTTGCTAAGCAAAGCAAAGCAAAGCATGACATTTTCTAAGCTAAATTGTCCATTTCATTAACGATAAAAATCCTTGTCTTTCCAGAGAGACTGTAGGAGAAGCAGAATATTTTGTAGAAAGGTTCTAGGACTAAAATTGATGTATTTATGTCATTACAAAATGCTCACCCACCCTCTGTTTGGGGGAATTAGTTACAATGCTCCCTTCACATCTTAACAAGAATCATTATGTTTCTGATTTCTGACATCATTGTGTTTCAGCCCCCACCCCACCTTAGGAAGTGTTTTCACCAACCTCATCCCAAAGGACTTCTCCATATCATAATTTGGAGTTCTATTAAAATTATTAGGTCCTTGAAAGTGACATTAGCTTCAGTTTTACACACCCCACAGATCTGCTGTGCTTCATGTTTCTTTTGTTTTACCCCTTGCTTTCTTAGTAGTGAATCTTGACAGTGATCTGTAACTTCTTCCACGGGCAGTTCTCAGCCAGCTTGGCAGCTGCTGGCACCCTTCTTTCTTGCAAAAGAACAGAGTTGCAGCATTCGGTGTGATCACCGTGTCCACCACGGTGCTCATAGATGCAAAACCACAGCAGGCCCAGAGCGCATGTGATGCTGGCTCGATTTGGTGCTCATGAAGGGACAAGATGATAGTACAGGTTGGATGCTAGAGGATGAGCAAGGAATATGAGGAGGAGGAGGAGGAGCATGGTGAGGAGAGAGATTTAAAATTAGAAAAAACGTGAAGAAGAAAAAGAAATGCATGGAGCCGGATCCAGACACCGGGAACAATGGTGGAATATTAGTTATTTTCTCTTTTTGATTTCACTCAGTCTTGTTCTGCGGTGGGGACTCTGGCCTGGCTAACCTCCCATGGGTCAGGAGAAGGGAGGCATCTTGGGTGAGAAGCCTATAAAAACCACCATCTAGGAAAAAGAAAGCCTTCTGTAGGAGGGCCAAAGGGTTCCTCCCACAGTCCAGTAAGATGAGGTTTGGCTTCTGGAATTGCAGATCTGCAGGGCTAGAACATTTCTAGTGGTATTTTTTTATTTTAATGAAATGACATTTTTCTTCCTGTTTGCTTTTATTATAAACTTTAGAGTTTCAAAACAAGTTTTACTAAAGGCTTAAGCACAGTGGTACTTAGAGTAAGAAATATGAGGAAGAAGAGACTGTGTAGAGGCTTCAGCAGGCTCTGAAGCCTCCCTTTTAAGATTTTATTTTCTCTCATACAACTTCATTTTCAGAGTTTTGAAGAGAAATTTGCATAATTTTGTACATAAAGGCAGTAAAGTATGATGGGAAAAGCCTGCTCTTTTGAGTTGGAAATGTTCATAAACTTTGAATTTCTTCCTGGCAGTTGTTCCCTTTAAGATATGGAAATGACCACGTCTGTCTGGGGCAGTTGGGGAGCATGCGTGGAGCTCTTGGTGAGGACTGAGCTTCTGTAAATGTCAGCTGCCTTCTCCTTACTGTGTGTTTAGGTGGATATTTCTCTCTCTCTCTCTTTTTTTTAAATGAATCATATGTTCTTTCCTTGTAATGAGTTAAAAACCAATTCTCTTCCCTTCAATTTTATTTTATATTTTATTTGCTTTGGAGCTGTTGGTGGCAGTTAAAACAGTGGATAGAAGCCCGACTCAGTCCCCAGGTTCCTGTCACAATGATACAACCATCTTTTCCTTTGATTGTAGATGAGACAGTGTGTGTACTTAGTTGTCGTAAACACCCCAAACAGCCACAGTTAGATGCAGCTAAGGACACAGTGGAACCCTCTGTGGGTCTGAATCATGGCCAGGGGCAAAGTCATCTGGTTATGAAGGGGGTGTTTGCGCAAGAGAAAGCTGCATCTTCCAGTATCTGACCCGTAATGCGTAGAGGCAGTTTGTCACTTTGCAGTTTAAATATTCTGCAATGTTTTTTCTTTGCTCAACTGATTGCTCATATGGAAATGTACTGATGGGATGAGCCTACTGATATTTAGATAGACCTGGAGGCTGGAACTGTCGAGGAGGTAAACAAGATGCTGCTTGAGAGATCTAAGGGAGAAACAACAGCAAGTGATATTGAGACATGGAGGTGAACGGACAGCTTTTGGGAAGCACAGGATGCATTCTTTTCCCCAGCCTGAGGGAGAAGCCAGAGACACACGGAAGGGATAGAACAGGCTGCATGAGACATTCTGAATTTAGCATGGTCTTCACTGACCAACTTTGGAATGTTTCTTAGGCTATCTGATTTTCCTATCTTAAAATGAGGCTAAATAATATCTCCTTTGATAGGGCTGTTGTGTAGAATAAATGAGACTATCAAGTACTTTAGAGTGATTTGTACATATAGAGCATCCCATAAACTAATGTGCTGTTCCTCTGTAAATGCAGTCTATAGGATAGGTACTCTCAAATGCATATGGAAATGTATATATAAGTGCTGGATATGTGGTTTAGTAGTTAAAGTGCTTGCTATTCAAGTGTCAGAGCCAGTGTTAGCATCCCCAGGATCCATGGGAAGGCCTCTTGGTTGTGGTGGCTCACAACACTGAAGGAGGAGACAGAGGATCCTGCCCTATCCCAGCAAGTTGTCTGGCAATGCTAGCAATGTCAGTTAATTCTGGGTTTAATTTAGAGATCTTGCCTCAGTGAATAAGGTAGAAGAACTATAAGCCTCTACATGCATGCTTTCACATGTGCATGACACATATATACCACATGCACATGAAAAAAGTCAAAAAAGAAAAAAGGTGCATGCAAAATTTTACTGAAAAGTTTAAGCTAAACTTTTATTATAAATAATTGTGCAATAATGTTAATTATGTTATGATAATGCCGATTGAAGTGTAATAGCATAAAAGAAAAAAATGGGCTTTGAAGTCACAAAGGTGCCAATGTCTTATGTTTTAGTAACTGAGAGATTTGAGCAAGTTAGTAGAACTTGCTGAATTTCAATGTTTTATCCATACAGAAAAAAATGGTAAACTGTAGTTTTTAGCATTTCAAGACGATTGCAAAAGAACTAATGAAAATTGCTCAGCATATGGTAAGCAATAAACCCAAATTCTATGGCTTTTTTGGTATTATTTTGAGTCCATTATTAGCTTATTATAATGCATAGTTATCCTAGAATATAGGATCGAAGAATCTCACAGAGATAATATAGGATTCATGTTGCACTCATTATATTTACATGACATGCAAATACAAAAGAGAACCTGGTGGATATTTAGTATACACACAGCTCCTCTTCCCAGTGTCCACAGTGAGTAGGCTATGGAAACTGGTTCCTGCTCCCTTGAATAGAGTGGACTTCTGTACTAAGTGCCTTTCATCTTCAAAAAGGTTTTATATTGAATGTAGCCCTCCTTTTGGCAATAGCCATGGTTCTAGACGCCAGTGATCTTTCCTGGCATTCTCTTAGAAATGCACCTGGGCACAGTCAGCGCTCAGTGAATAGTAGTTCTCCAGTAAACAAACACATGAATGAGTGAGACCAGAAGCAAGAAATGTTAAAACTCTTTGACAATATTGGTCTTTAGTTTTCTGTGCTGAGTACATTGTGTAAGTGTGTGTGTGTGTGGGGGGGGGTTGTGTGTGAGCACATGGTGTGGGAGTGTGTGTATGAAGAGTGGTGCTGTATTAGTCATGGTAGAGGAAAGAAAACGGGACCATTGTGAGTTTTATAGAGTGGAAAAGTTATTAAAGTAATAAAAGCATATATGGTTGTGAAAGGAGATGGAGAAGGGATGAGATGGAGGGAGGGTTCAGAGTATTAGAGAAAGGCCACTGCTCTGCTCTTAATAATATAATATTAGCATAGGAGAATAGTACAAAATTCACAAGGAATGTGGAAAAGCATGCATAGCCACAGAGGTGAGCTGGTGCAGGCTAGATGGGCCATTACCTGTGCATATGGTTGTCCATCTGGGATGGATGTTGGTTAGTATATTTGTTATAGATCTCCAGAAAACAAAACCAATAAGATTTAACTAATTTATTTATTCATCATAGAGGATTTATCATTAATAATAAGAAGAAATTGGCTTATGCAATGATGCTGGTTGGGAAATCCAAGCCTGGACCTGGCAAGCTTGGGATTCAGGGACTCAATGATGTTGAGAAGGTCTGTTGGCAGCTTCTCTCCTTTTTAGAGATGCCAATCTGCAGGTCAGTTAAGGTTTCCAGCTGGTTGGATAAGGCTGACTTGCATTATGGAGAGAAATCTGCTCTGGTCAAAGTTCAGTGATTTCAGTATCAATCTCAGAGTCCTGGGAATATATGAGACAGGCTGAGATAATTTAAAATTATACAGTCCATTCTGTTAACTTGACATCCATGCACTTTCTTAGCTCATATTTAATAATGTTATATTATGATGCAATCGTGCCTCAAACATTCTGAAACTATTTTTCCTCCAAATTGTAAAATGTTATTTGTCATTCATTCCATGCCTAGGTGGAGGCGTTTCACCTTAAGCCTTATCACATCCTTCCTTTGTACCTTGTAATTTAAATAATAAGGCAGGCTAATAGATTTTGACCATAGCAGATAATTGGTACTAGCATAGTAGGAGAGGGAAAGGAAATGATGGGCTAATATATCTACAGATGTCCCAGGCCCAAGTCTGACTTCTCCATGCACAAAAGGCCAGTTTAGTCTTGAGATAAGACACGGAGGCAAGAAGGCTACTCAGGAAGCTGGCTGCTGTTAAGGATGCAGGACTCTTGTCTCAAAGGCCTTCTTGCTGCAGATGGCCCACAGATGCTCCCGGGCTGGTAGGCACCTTTTTTTTTTTTTTTTGTACCTGGGGTAGCTGATGACACACACCTGTTCCTAACTTCCTACTCCTGAATCCATTTTCTGTCTCATTCTTCGAATCTGAAGAACAAGTATCATTTATTTCCACAGGCAGTTTTTTTGTCAGTGATCAGTTGGCCCACACGTGGCTCCTGCATTTTACCGTTGACAATGCTAAATGAACAGTTGCTCTGAGGTCCACTTTCTGATTGCCAAATTTGTGAGAAGGAGAGAACACACCCTAGTGCTCAGTCCATAAACACTCCTATCGAATGAGGACCATTGGTCAGAATGGTCAGTCTTTGTTTTTGTTGGTGCTCAGATAAAATAGAACTAACTACCATTTACTTCCCTCTGCCTGTTCCAGCAAGCTGTATGATGACTTGCACTTTTAGTCTTTGATATGTAACCAGCTGGTAAAAAATACTGTTGATACAAAAATACTGGGCACCAGAGTTTCTTTTGCACCTGAGTTAAAAGGTTTTGTTAAGGCATCTGCTAAAGAGGATTCTGGGAAGGTATTGTGAGCTTGTCAACACCTGTCTGATACAAAATTATTTCCTAGGTTTGAGTCAAGATACTGTGAAGCATTATGATGACTAATGAAAAGTTCTCCGAGCCCAAAAATATTGATCTGGGCAGGAACTGGTGCAGGCAGGGAAGGCAGATTTGTATGCAGGGTAAGTATCTTTTCCATCAAGAAGGAACACTAACCCTTCTGTGGTGGCTCCAGTGCATGGAATGAAGCTGTATCCGGCCTTCCACATGAGCTCTGCTGTAGGCACATTTAATACTCAGACAGCAATGGATTGGGCTTATTTTTATTGAGGTCATAGAGAATCTCCATTACTTTCATGATGTCCACCAATAAATGATGCTATTGGGCAAGGATGGTGGAGGCTTGAAGCAGAAGTGTGTGGATCTCATGTACATGGATCAAACTGTGCACGTGATAACAAAGTCCTTCTTGTGGTGAAGTCTCTCTTCAGCTAAAGGCGCATAGACTCTAACATCTTCATGCTATCCATGTGGAGAGCTCTGTCTTTATACCTCTTTCCAATAGCTATTTTGTCACTATTTAAAAAAAAATCAACAAACATGTGTCTTGAAGGTAAGACTTCCATTGCTGAAGATGCCACATACTTTTGACAGGACTTGGAAGAATCAGGCTGGAACTGACTAAGAAGCCTCCCCCATGAGGGGTGACAGTATCAGAAGGTGTTACGCATGTTGTGAAGGGAGAGGAGCAATGGAAAGGACTTCAGCAGTGACTGGGTTGGCAAGATGTCCCTAGTGGTGCAATAATGGCATTTTTATCTTGGAGGTAACCAACAGCCATCTACTTAGATTGTAGGCCCATTTAATGGGAGGGAATTCATGCCTAGTACTATAAACCTAGCCAACTACTTGTGGCTGGAGAGATTGTAGACACTGAACCAAAGTAATTTCTAACCATATACCAAAAGCTTACCCTTCCATGTACAGAGCAGTTCAGTTCTCACTCTTCGTCAACGAGGCCCCCCTCTATGTTGTATATGTGTATGTGTCTGAGTTTGTCTATCTCTCTGCCTGCCTGTTTAACAGATGGCATGTTGCACGAATTCTGTTTGTATTTAAAGAAAGCCAGAGCCAGATATCTGGGAAAGGCTGAAATATCAAAGAGAGGAAACACCACAGTCAATCTTACCCAGCTATCTTCCAGCTTCCTCAGCTTCGTTGCTTCTAATTGCTGCTGTTTTCCCAAGCCTGCCTCAAATACCCTCTTCACCCAGCTGTATCCCATCCATATTAAGACTAAAGGCATGAGCTACTCTATTTGGTAGTGAGCCTTGAACTCACAGGAACACAGAAAGATCTCTGTCTCTGGAGTTATGGGATTAAAGGTGTAGGTCACCACTCCTGGCTTTCCCCATGCTAGAATTAAAGGCATGTGACACTGAAGCCCACCTGTTTGGCCTTGTACTCCCAGAGATCCAGAACTCCCTGAGCTATGTGAGTTACCACTGCTCTGTTATCTCTGGAACTCCCGGAGCTACCTCTCCCTAGTTTTACTATGGGTTGTTGATCTCTTAATAATCCAGGTTTTATTAAATATGTAACATATCACCACAATGATAACTATCACAAAGATCCAAAACTAGTCAAAATGCAGAGAACAATTGTCTTTGGGAGGCCCAGCCCACAGTGATACATATTCAATGCAGCTTCTACATCTAAGGGTCAGGGAAACTCATGAGAGAAGGAAGATCAGGATATCTGCTGTTAGATCCTGCCTTGTAGACATGCTAGGGAACCTGCACCTATACAACCTCAACACAATGTTGCCTGAACAGATCTGCACAATCTCAACACCAGATGACATGCTAACATGGACAGGGAGAATTCTACAAGATCTCACTCCTGGATGAAGAGATACAGTGGCTTATCAGAGAAGGAGAATCATTTTCCCCAAGGACAAGTTCCTAAATAGGTTGTCCAGTCCCAGGTGGTCAGCCATGGACACACATGCATATGAGCAACACTAAATGGATTGCGTAGGTTATACATATTTGTGTGTGTGTATGCATGTGTGTATAATCTATCTATAATCTACATATGCATATATTTAGCAATAATGTTTCAGAAAAAGAGGTTATGGGTTTGGGAGGAAGTGGCATGGGATATGGGAGGTGTTGTGGGAAGGAGCAGGTATGATGATGATGCAGTGCTAAGGCGTGATGAACGTTAAATCACGATCATCCCAAGGGCTGCCTGTCTTCTCAAGTCATCAGCTGTTGTTCATAGGTCACAGAAAGAGCTGCCCAGGAAACTGTCTCTTGCTTCAAGGTCTGTCCACCAGGAGAGTTTTACTTCAGCATCGTCCTTTAGTGACGCTTTTTCAGTTTGGCTGTGGTGTGATAATTGCCTATTTTTGGCAGGTCTGAGCTCATTACACAGAGCCATCTCTATATAAATTGGTCTTAAAATGTCTTTCTCCACCAACTTTTCCCCATATGACCCTAGCTAGTGCTAGGAAAATTATTCCCTAAGAGTGTTGGCTTAAAATAACTATCTCATTTGCTTGCTTTCTACGGCTCAAGGGTTCAGAAGGGCTTATCCTGGATAACTCACATCTTGTCCATGTGGCTTGACTGGGGTCATGGCTCTGGGTTTTCTGTTCTCCTCACAGTCTCTATGCATCTCCCTGTCACCTCTATATCATCTTTTCAGCAGCAGAGCTGAACTTCTGTGAAAGGTCAGGGCTTCTAATGGCAAAACTGTAGACATGACAGGTCCACTTAAGACACAGGTCAGGAGGTGACACAGAGCCATCACCACTGTGTTCCAATGCTTGCTAAAGGAACAGGCCTGCCATCAACCTGAAGGGCAGGTCTGTTATAGAAACATAAGCCCTGGAAGTCAGGGTTCTGTGAGGATCTTTCTAGCTGACTGACAGTAGAACCTCCCTATCTGTGGGATCTACATCGTCAGAATGAATCAATTTGGAATAGAAAATATTTGAGAAAAAATTGTGCCTATCTTGAACACCTTTGACTTATTTTTCTTGTAATTAATCTCTGAAGAACACAGAATACAACTGTTTCCGCCGTTCTGACATTGGATCAGATGTGGCAGGTAATCTAGAAACAACCTAAAGGATGTTTGTGGGTTATGTGCAAATGATGTGCCTGCCATTTTACATGTGAGGAACATGGGCAGCCACAGAGTTTAGCATTCTAGGACCATTCCTTCTTAGACACTGAGGGTCAAGTGCATATGCTTTCACAATATATTTTTTTAAATCACACAAATTTATTTCTTTATAGTGATTGGTGCTAGAGGTCCAAAATGAATCTCTCTCTACTTAAATCAAGGTGTCAACAGGCCTGCATTTTTTTTGAGATAGAGCTTTTTAAAAAATAATGTTTTGTTTCTCATATAACAATCTTAGTCTAAAAACTCTATAACCTATGATTTATGGACAGAGGCGTAACTTATATGGCCATATTGAGAGTTTTTCTAATACCAGGCTACAGAAATACACTGATAGATGTGGCTACCAGGAAAAGGTGAAGTCATTCTCTTCACTGTCTCTTGGGATTGGTGCTGGAGCAGCATATAAAATGTCTCCAGCTAATGAACTTAGTGTTTTCACAGCCATCATTATTTATCATCAGATCATTAAAATAAACTTGTTTGTCAACTTGTGCAATTCCAGCTCACAAATGCTGGAAAATATTTTCAAACATACCCTGCATGGTTTTCCTTCTCTTAATTCCTTTTCACTTTGAAGCTTCTTTCTTCTATTGTATGTGTGGTGTGTGCATGCTTGTTTATGGTATATGTGTGTGATGTGTGTGCATGTATGATGTGTGTGTACATGTGTGTGTATGTGTGTGTTTGCATGAGTAAATGTGTAGCATATCAGAGGACATACTCAGAAGTTGGTCTCTGCCTTTGCCCTTATTGGAGACAGAGTCTTGCTGTGACTGTGTCTAACATAGCTGGCCCATGAACTTCTTGCCATGGCAGTGTTGGGATTACAGAAGCATGAGCTATTGCATTTGGCCTTTATGCGAATGTAAAATCTAGTCCTTCTGCTGTGCAGTGAGTCCAAGAGAATCCTCCCACCCCAGACCTTTTCTTTATCTCTCCTTTCTTTCTGATCCATAGCTTTTCTAGAAAAGGGTTTCATGTAGTACAGGATGATCTCAAACTTCTAATCCCCCTGTCTCTACCTTTCAAGTTTTGATTTTTTTTGTCTTTCTCCTCTTGAACTAAGTCACATCTATCAGGTTGTCAGTGAGGAAGGACCAAAGCCACAATGTGGCAAAGTGGCAAATTCATGGCTTTTTGCTGTAAGATATCTATAGTTAGACTCCATGGTGGCTCACACCATCTGTAATTCCAGATCCAGTGGTTCCAGGAAGTCCCTTTTCTGGTCTTCACAGACACTACTACATACATGCAGGTAAAACATTCATCCATGGAAACTAAATTAAATAAACCAAAAATGAACGTTTTTACCCAAAGGCTTGCCTGTCAAAGATCATTGCAGCTTTGGTAATAATGGCAAAAAAATATGAAAAATGCTTCAGATTTTCATGGGGTGACTTGGTAAACCATACGAAGCAGTCATACATGAACTGCAGTAGGAAAAACTAATGACACATACTTCACCATATTTCAATACGTGATGTCAAGTGAGCAAAGGAGACCCCAAAGACCCATACTGTCTGATGTCATTTCTATGACATTGTAGAACACACAGAACTTACTAGTGATTAGAGAAATTGGAACAGTGTGGTGATTTTGGAAGAGGCATAAGAAATATTTGAATGTATGTGGTGTAATATTCTCCATCTTAATAAAAGCAGGGTTATGCAGATATATACATTTTCCCCAAATGCATCTGTATAGTACATGTAAATCAGATATAAACATAAGTTACAGTTTCTCAGTATCAAAAAGAACTACATGTTTAGCTAGTTACCATGAAGAAATTTAAGAAGTGTATGAAGTGGGGATTTTGGGCATACTGCATATGATTCTAGAACTCTGAGAATCCCAACTATCAACACAAATCATCCTCAGGGAGAAAGGGACTATGGGACAGAGGCTGGGGGTAACCCTATTTGAATGCTGAATTACCACACTTGATGATGATAATGATTCCACTACTTGAACAATACAGTGAACAACAGTGCTTCAACAGCTAAGGAAAATGAGGTATCTCGAGCAAAGATAAGAGAACAGAGTAAAGCTGTGTTTCTGCCCGACACAGTGCTTTACTTACTGCTCTGTCTAAAGACTGCCTCCCTTTATATATTTCTTCTTTCATTTTTATTAATTTTAGATAATTTTATACACATATTAAATTCAATCCCTTACCTTCGTGTCACTCTTCTCCCTATGTATCCCCTTCCCACATTTATGTCTTTTTTATTTTTGTTTTCTGACCTTCTGCGTTTACCCTTGTGTTACCATGAGTTTGGAACTATTCAGTGGAGTCTGTTGGGTTTACCAGTTGGTACATTCTGAAGACACTGACCTTCACTCCCTGCCCCCCCAATCTTTCAGTAGTCAATAGTTCATCAAGGAAGGGTAAGGAACCATAAGGTCCTCCGCCATCCATGATTGACAGGTTTAGTCCTGTGCAGATCTACTTCAGGCAACCTCTGCTGTTGTGAGTTAATGATCACAGTGCCTATGTCTGCTCTTCATGATAGCTGCTCAGTTTGCACACTCACCAGCAGTGTGTGAGAGTGGGAGAGTTACCACTTCTTTGCCAGCTTATGCTATTTTCTGTCTTTGCAAGACAGCCAATCTAACTGGGGTAAGATGATATTTAGGGTCTTGATTTACACTTTCTTAATAATTAATAGAGTTAATAGATTTGTTGACTTTTAAAAAGTATCTAATCCCATTGTTTGCCACACCCTCTTTTTTTTTATTTCCACTGACAGGGTCTTCTGAATTCTAGGCAAGCTCTCTCCATTAAGATCATCTCCTGTCCCATTTGTGCATGAGGGTATGTGTCTGTAGGTATGCCTATGTGCACAATTTACCCCTCCCATATGCACGCATGGAGGCTAGAAGTCAGTCTGGTGTCTTTTTCTATCTCTTTTTGAATTATTTTAGGACTCCCTCAGTGAGCTTTGAGCTCATTCTTTCAGCTACACTGTCTGATCGGCGATGACGTCTGCCTCTATCTGTCTGTCTCCTATTTTCCCCTCTCTTAAATACAGAAATCATATATGAGCATCACTGTTGTCTGGATTTTACACAAATGCTGATGATCTGAACTCAGCCTCTCGTGCTTGTGGCAGAAAGTGCTTTATCCACTGAGCCATCTCCACAGCCCCTTAATTGCTGACCTAAAGACTAACAATTCATAGTCTACATTTATTATAAAAATGATGAGATTCTCTATGACAGTCTCATGCCCGTGTGCCATGCACTTTGATCTTACTCATCTGCATTTACTTTGTGTTCTTCCTTATGAGTTCCCTTCCTCTTCCCACTAGGGTACTCTTTCCTTTTCAGTGTTAGTATTTGTTTAACATCTTGATTCTCTATATGCAAGAAACTGTGTGCTATTTGCCTGTCTGGGCCTCACTTGCTTGCTTCACATAAAAATTTCCAGCTTCATGCATTTTCTTGTATCATTTTTTCCATTTCAAAAGGAAGATTTACTTACTTAATTTTATTGTGAGTGTACCAATGTGCACTACTTGAGTGCAGATACCTGTGGGGCCAGAGGAGGGTGTTGAATTCCATGAAAGTGAAACCTTTGTGAATAGCCCCAATTGGATGTGGGAATGAACCTGGGTTCTCTTCAAGAGCTTCAAGTCTTCTTTACCATTGAACCATCTATTTGACGTACCCATTGCCAGTTTTTAATGGGAATTTTTTCATTACTGTGTTGAGTTCCTTATGTATTTTAAATATTGATCACTTCTCAGATTGCAAACACTCTCTTTTAGTCTCTAGGTCTCCTCATTCTGGGAATTGTTTTCTCTCTGTGATAAGATTCAGCCATCCTACTGAGCATATTTCTGAAGGAAATGAACCTGGGATGTCAGAGACATGCCTGTGCCCATGCATATTTCTACACTGTTCTTACCAGCTAAAGTGTAGAGTCATCCCCTATGAATGAATGGATTCTATGTATGTGTATGGGTATATGCACAATGGAATGCCATTTATTCATACAAAAATGATAGGCTACCATTTAGGGGAAATGGGTGGACATTTGGCTAAGTGATGTAAGTGAGACATGTGGATGAATGCTAATCTGCATATGGTTTGGTAAGCTGGAGGCTAGGGTGGGTGGAGAGAAGGACGGGTATATACTGGAGCACAGTTAGAAATAAATTCTCCTATTCTACCACAGATTACAGGGACCATAGATTACAATAACCTTTTAATGTGTTCTATTAATAGCCAGAAGAGAGGTGGTCAAAAACTTGAAACACAGTGACATTTAAAGATGTGAAATTACCCATGGAAATAACTCCAGTGATTGTACACACAAATGTACACCCCCCTCCCCAGGATGAATGTCATCTGAGAAAAACACTGTTTTGAAATTAAAAGTAAAATTACTTTTAAGCAGTATTTTTTAAAAAATAACTTGATTTGAACACATTTTATTTGCTCTCCTGACAACTTCAGCTCCTTGCTTTGACAGATAATTTGTTAAGTGATTATTTTTTTTTTAACACCAAAGCTGTCATTTGATATTGGAAACCATTTTTCTTAGTATGAGGCCTGGAGAAGCTGTGGTGAGGGGGTCTTTGTTGGACAATTCAAATTGATTGTTGGTCAGTGACGTGGATGGAGAATGGCTACTGGGTTACTGCAGAATCTGGTAGTTCAGTTGTATTTTCTTGGCTTAATTTATTTAGTCTCCAAGTTTCATTTTTTAAATGGAAACTATATGATTTTTTTCAAAACTCATCTGGTTTCTAATTACTAATTTCTTATAGATGCTCGAGTGACCTTTCTGAGAAAACACATTACACATGGCATTTTTAAACACTATTAAGAGGAGTGCCAGTTTTCTAGGAAGTAGACAGGCAAATGTTGCTGAGATGGGCACCTAGGCCCTGAGTACCATGGCACTGGCTGATCCTGGCCTGGAGGAGGATGGAGCCTGGCTGGGTCTCCACTGGCTTCAAGAAGCAAGAGGTAGGTTGAGGGGTTGCTGTTGGGAAAGCCATTGTTAAATAGAAGCACTTAGCTAGTCTATGAAATGCTTATCTAAGTCCCTTAGAGAAATATCTTCCTGAGCGAGTTATCACAAACCCAGAAAGATAACCAGGGGATGTACTCACTCATTGGTGGACTTTAAACAAAAAGCAAGGAACACCCAAGCTGCAAAAAACAATCCCTGAGCAGCCTGGGATCTGAAGTACCTGGGACTGGCACCTTGGAGCCCGTTTCCTCCAGAGGAACACCTAACTCAGTCTTGATTTTAGGATGAGGAAATCGGACTTGCCTGGAGTGGATGCTGAACTAATCCACATCGGGAACTCTTGCAATTTCTGGGGAGGGAATTGGGGGTGGGTATATGTCCCCATTGAGTATTTCAAATTATAATGCGTGGAATCACTTAAAGGGTCCTTCAGTAAAGTTTGCAACCTGCTGAAAAGTGAGTGTGTGTATGTGTACATACTTCTACCTGTGAAGGGGCTTAATCTACACCCATAATTAAGTATGAGCTTATGGTTATCTATCAGTATTCCTAACCCACCAGCAAGTCAATAAGTCAATACAAACATTCTAATAATTCTGCTTTTTCCTTTAAGAAACAATTTTTAGAATAAGAAACATCCAAAAGTTTTCCAGCTCCAGATGTTCAGCAGAAGGCAAGGATGTCAGGTGTCTTTGAAGGTAACATTGTTTCTTCACTGGCTCAACTCCAGTGATGCAGAGAGATTTTAATTTTAATTCTCATTGTGAGAGAGTTAATTATGAAGAACTCTTGAGAATGTTATTGTTACAGACTAACCCATGTCCTCCACCCTCAGCTCATAGCTGGGAGCTCTAACCTCCATTGTGACTGTATTTGCAGATGGGCTTTGCAGAAAGTAATTAAGAGTAAATACAGTCATAATGGTGGAGCCCTAATCAGGTAAGATTGATGTCTTTGTAGGAAGGTGGGGGGTGGTAGTATGGTTCAGCTGCTAAGGGGCTTGCTGTTGGAATTTGATGCCCGGAACCCACACAGTAAAAGAGAACCAACTCTAGCAAGTTGTCCTCTGATCTGCATGTGTGTACTGGGGCATGGGCGACCCCCCCAATAAATAAATTATTAAAAGAAGAGAATGGGAAGAAGAAGCCAGAACTCTTTATACCATGCAAAAGCACAGGTGAAGCTGGCCATCTGCGAGCCAAAAGAGACCTCTGATGAAATTTACCTAGCTGCCTTCTTGATCTCGGAATTGCAGCTTCCAGACCTGTTGGAAACAATTTTCTGTTGGGTATTCTGCCAGGCTACTTTGGCATTCTATTTTGGCATCCTGGATAGACTCGTGTGACTATGGAGTGTGAGCCTGAGCTTTCCTCAGGTCTTAGCATCGATCATGCTCTCTGGTTCAGTTGCTTCATGAATCTGATGCTTCTTTACGTTGTCAGAAAACTACAGATCTCTTCCCAAAAGGCTGTAGAGATAGAGATAGATAAATATGAATTTTCATGAAGGATTTTTTTTAATTGCTTTACCAGACCTTCATTTTTTTTGTGGGATCTTTTTCTTTTTCTTTTTTTTTTATTTTATATAACAACTGCAGTTCCCCCTCCCTCTTTTCCTCCCACTTCCCCCACCCCCTCTCCCGACCCTCATCCACTCCTCAGCAGGGAAAGGCCTCCCATGAGGAGTCAACAAAGTCTGGCATACCAGGCTGAGGCAGGACCAAACCCCTCTCCCCTGCATCAAGGCTGGGCAAAGTGTCCCACCATAGGGAATGGGCTCCCAAAAGCCAGTTCATAAAGGGATAAATTCAGGACCCACTACCAGGGGCCTTACAAACAAACCAAGCCACACAACTATCATCCACATTCAGAGGGCCAAGTTTGGTCTCATGCAGGTTCCTCAGCCATCAGTTCAGAGCCTGTAAGCTATTGTGGTATCTTTCTTATAATCAATTTTTTTGGGGCATGAGTTTCAGTTAAGTTAGTTTTATGAACTTTCATACATTTTCCAGGGAGAAGGCTCAGAGCACATTTTCTAGAGCGTTCCATGGCTTAATAGAGTAAAGACTTATGCTAGGTGGCTATTAGAAATCCAACTGTGAGCTCATATCCTTTGTGTGATCTTTGAGGTCTGAGTAAGAGAACTTTTCCTAGCAAGTATGGTGAGAGAAATCTCCTTCCTGCATTGCTGCCTCTGGAGGGAGGTGTGATAAAGGACTCTACACCCTAGCTCTGTTCTCCCCCCACCCCCAACAAACACACACTCTGTCCCTTACACACACACACACACACACACACACACACACACACACACACATACACACACATATTGTTCCCAGCAAGAGCCCTTACCCAGTGATGTGGCTGAGGATCCCTGGGATATCCAGTATTGGGGTCAGGGACCTGCCTGGGATGCTTCTCTCTGCCTTCTCTGACTCAGTGCTTTCTACTCTTCTTCTGTCTCCCCCAGTTCAGGGAGATGGAATTCAGAATAACCCTTTTCTTTTTCCTGTTCTGAGAATGAAGACCAGGGAGGCTAGAGCTGAGCCAAGAAGGAGAGAACAAACAAGAGGAATAGTCCAAAGGGACGGCAGATGAGGGTGTCCGCAGAGACTGTAGGCTTTAGTGAGAGGGCCCTGAATTGGGAGCCATGAGATTTGCCTCCTTAATAACACCATTTCCTTTTTTTCTTGGTCAGCTTCACTTTACTTCTCTACTTCCCCTTCCAGCCTTTCTCAGTCTGAAGATTCTTTCCTGACCATCTCTACTGCTTCTCTTCCGCCAACAGACAGCCAGAAATTCACATGGCTGCCTCCTCTTGTCCATGTTTCCCACCTGGGAGCGTCCACTTTGCCTGTCATTCAGGCTCTGTGTCCCGCCATGAGGATGAGGACCATTTTTTCTTTGCTGATATTCCTTCACCAACCTCCAGCTTGCTATAATTACTAAAGTGTTTCTCTTCTCTAGAGTTCAGGGCCATATGTGAAGAAATGGCCCGTGTTATTTTCTGTTACTGCAACAGAATTAGTGAGTCAATAAACTGATAAAAAAAGAAAGAGTTACTTCAATTCTCCTTTTTAGAGTTTCTAGGCTGGGGTCAACTGACATATTACTTTTGAGCCTTTAGGGAGGCAGCATATCATAGTGTGGTGGAGGAAGAGAGTGATATCCCATAATGCTCTTGGAGATACATTCCTGATGTGTCTTGCACCAGGTGCCAACTCTTATAGTTCCAACACCTTTTGTAAGTGCCAAGCTGCAGTCCAAGCCTTTAACACATGGGCCTAGGGGAACACCCCATGGCCCCAATTCTGGAGTCACAGGCCTCAGTTCAAAACCAGTCTCTACTTCTACAGTGCTCTTGGGCAAGTGTTATAGGATGCTTTTCTAACACAGCACAACGGTCTCCATCTTGAACTCTATATAAGTGACCCCATTAACTTTCTTCTATCATGGAGGAAAAAGTGGCTTCCTCCTGATCCCCTCAAAAATTTATAAAGAGGTAATAATTGCCAGGGGAGACCCTTGCTAAGATTGCCAGGTGTTTCCTCAGTGGCATAGCTGCTGAGAAAATGCCCATACTCCTGTGAGGACCTAACTAAACACTTTGTCTCAACAGGCTAGACCTGAGAGGAATCTCTTTAGTCTGTCTGTCTGGGGCCAGTTGCTCCTTTTTCCAGGTTATTTAGCTTTCCTGAACTCCAGCTTCCTCATCAAAACGGCTTTAAAAGCCAGTGTAGTAAGCCTCTCCCCTCTGCTGGGCTTAGTGGAGTGCCTGGTTTGACAATGTGGTTTTAAGTCCTGTCTCTTGACAACACTTAATGAACAGAGATAACAGTGTGGAATCCTGGTCCCTAAAATACGTTACTGCAGCATCTTCAGAGGGAGTGAGGTCAAGCTCTGCCTTCGTTCCCCTGTGATAGCCAAAGGCCAGGGCCCTTCTCTTAGGGATGGCGGCCTCACACTCTACTCTTCAGAGTGGTGTCTTATCTCAAGCCACCACAAATCATGCTGCAGCCTCATAACTCGAGAGATTTGCCTCTGTCTTCATCCAAGGCCAGAGTTCACATTAAATTTAATCAGGGCCAACGAGGGATGAGAAGCAGGCTAGAGGCTACTAATATATAGATTAGGATAACTCCCCTGCCTGGAGGGGAAAAATGATAACACCATGACAGTCACCCAAAAGGGAAAAGCATTTAATGGCTTTGAGTAGCAAAAGACACACAGGCCAGAAAAATTAATTTAAAGGACATTTCCCTTTTTGTTCTGGGTGGATGTCAAAAGGAAAATATTAATACAATTGAAACAGTGTAAGCACCCTCTTCAGGCACTACTTGGCAGTCTCTGAATTCTTCTCTCTAATGCAGGGAGAAGCAATTAAAGAGACAGCTTAAAAATAACTGGCATTGAGGAAGCAGTTATTTAGTGCCTACTGTTTGCTTTGAGTAACTTATAACCAAGAGCAAATATAAATGAGAAAGGTAGCTCTCTGATGAGGCCAATGGATGCCCTTGAAGTTACCTGCTACTGTCACGTGACATCAGAAATGGGAATCCAGAAGGCACGAGCCGTTGGGAGAGGCTGGAGAGGTGAGGTGTAGACTGGATGGCCATGTTCCCTCCTTTCTTGGGCTAAGGAGGACCCTCAGTTTCAGGTAGTTTTGCATGCAACAGCTATAGTCAGAGTAACAGCATATTTTTCCTTATTAGTGACAGAAATGTGCTATTGATAAAGAATTTATAATAAAAATATAAATAATGAAGGTGATTATATTGACAGTGGAAAATTTTAAATATACATTCACTGGGCTCTTGTTACAGGTTAGACACTTAGCTAGACACTTGTTAGAGAATGACCTATTCAGTCCCTACATCATGACCTTGTAGTCTTGAGTTTACAGTCTCATCTTCAGTAATGATGGTTAATCTATAGGCCACCGTAGTGGGCTACACAGCTGGTAAATTTCTATGTTATCTGGGAGAGATTTTCAGAAAATACCTGTAGTGTGAATCCTAATTGGTCTTAATAAAAACCAGGAGTCAGATATCAGGGTGAATGCTGAAAGATCAGAGAGACAATGGAGCCAGCCACAACTACCTCTTTTTCTAGACTTCTCAGACCGAAATGAGAGCTTCTGTCTCCTCCTGCCTGACTTACATTTCTCTTTCTACCCAGCCATATCGCTTCCTGTCTCCACCTGCCAAGTACTGGGATGAAGACGTGAGATCCCAAGTGCTGGGATTAAAGGTGTGAACAGCTACCAATTGGCCCTGTTTCTCTTTTAGACTAGACCAATCTCCTGTAGCCCCGGGGGTGGGGGGGTGGGGTGGGGTGTTGAATTCCTGATCTTCCTGCTTTCTTCTCCTAAGTGCTGGGGTTAAAGGTTTGTGCCACCACTTCCTGGCCTCTATGGTTACCTCGTGGCTATCTGTGCCCTCTGATCTTCAGCAAGCTTTATTTGATAGATCACAAACAAAATACTACTACAAAGACTGGCATTTGAAGTCAGCTGCATGAATTTAATTTCCTTTTCCTTTTTACCAATGTTGGTGGTCATCATTCAGTTCTGTGAGGCCCAGAACACAAACAGGCAGAGAAGGGTGAGTTCCCTCTTAGTTCAATGTTTTTTGAGCTGGAGTCTCCTTGGACCCTGGAGCCTCCTTGGGCAATGGGCACGGGCTGGTGTTAATGCCACTAGTTCCGACTGGTTATAATGTTGGCTTTCTTGGTGGTGCAGCTTGATATGTAGATGATATATATATATATATGTATATATATATACATATATATACATATATATATATATATATAAATAATAGCTCTTCTGGCCTCTGTAATTTCATGAATCAATTCGTTCACTCCGTCCCTCCTTGCCTCTTTCCATCATTCTCCTCATCTTTTTCACTCTCTTCTTTTGCTTTTTTCTTATTTCATTGTTTCTCTGGCAACTTCCAGTGGATTTATCTCATTTCCACATTTTTGTTTCCACATCTGAAAAATGAGGGCAGTACTTCTTCAGTATAGAGACATGGAACAGACCCAGAGCTCCTCACTGTTGTGTGTTACTATAAAACTGTCAATGAAATCTAAATCAAGGTGGGAGTATGTCTTTAGGCCTGTATTACAATGAGTTGGGGATCCACCTCAAGCTGGGCCTTGGCCTCTCTCATTACTGCTTCAGATTCCCTCCTAGTGACAGTCCCTGGAGCCCCAAAGTGACATCTTTTCTAACCCAGAAATCCTGGGAGACTTGGTGATTCTGTTGACAATGATCATGGCACAGACAGTATTCTAGCTTGGACCCAAGGGATCCCAGAGGCACATTTGTAAGTGTCTCTCATAAAACCTTCCTCAGACTTCTTTGATCATTCCAAGTCTCTCAATGACTACAATCAAGTTCCTGAGTCAGGAGGACAAAGGGTTAAAGGCCTTCCTGTGTTGGTGTTCCCAGAGAAGCAGAGTCAAAGGGAGGGGTATGAAATAACATACACACACAAATTCATACACATATTCACATAATCACACACATACCCACATAAACATATGCACAAACACACATGTATATGTAGTTACATGAACACACACACAACGACTCTTACACATAAATGCACACGCACATACACTCACACACATGCAGATACATGTATTCGTATACTTGCATACATATACACATAACTACTCATATATAAATGTACACATACACAGTCAGTTGATAGAATAGGAATGTTGATCTTATCAACTTCTCCTGTGAGTAGTGTTGGCCCCAATGCTTGCCCTAGTCAAAAACCGAGCGTTGTTTTTCTTTTCTCTTTTGAAGCCCCCCTTCTCCAGCAGCCTGAAATCTGGGGTAGGAGTTTTAAACTATTGAAACTTTGCCTTTCAATGAGTCAGTTTTAATCTAGATAGGAAGAGTGACAGGTAGAGACAGAAGGCAGAAACAATGAGAAGTAATTGCAATTATTTTTTTTTTGTGAACCCAACTCACCTGTGCAAGGTAAGGAGACTTCGGCAAGGCGGTGGCCAATCTGCTCAGTTGGTAGAGAGCCTGCCAGTCAGGAGGAGAGGGCTTCTGTCCTTAGTGCTTCCTAGGGCTGCTCTCAGCCTCTCCAGTGCCAGGCAGAGAACCTTGTTCAGTTGTCTCAACCTACTTCAGACAACACCTTTATAGAGCTCTCCTCCACACAAAGATCGGGTGCCATCCATTCCAATGTAGCCCACAAGTATTTATTGCAGAGACTTTTCCCTGTGGATTCTTCTCCTATCTCTTCTGGGCACTGATGGCTGTTATCTTGGTGGGAAACCCTGTAGCTCCTGGCTGTTTTACTTTCTCACCATCTACAGAGGAGACAAACTTAGCTGGCAGCTTTACTTTTTGTGCATTCTCCTTTGCACCCAGAGCATCCCAGGGTCAGAGCCCTGCCGAGGTGATGCGACCAGGACCACCTGTAAGCCAGGTCACCTTAGTCCTCTGATGAAACCCTCTGACAATATGTCACTTTACAGCCACTATCCCAGGAGACAGGGGACATCTTGATTTATCAGGGGCTACCTTTTGTTCTAGCCTTGGATGATCCTCCCCTTGTATCCCTGCCAGGAATCTCCTCAGAAGCAGTTACTATAAAGATGTATATGAATAAAAGTGTGGACTCAGTTTCTCTCTCGGGAAAATATGGGAAGAGATTTCTTTCTTTCTTTTTTTTTTTTTGAGCATTTGATTTGGAGGAAGTTGGAGTGGTAACTGTTGTCTCTCAGCAATGTATGTAAATCTCTTCAAAAGCTCAATAAGCCTCTTGTCAGTTTACACCCGATGCCTTTGTGCTGGGAGCCTCTCTTCATGTGTGTGGAATGGTGGCAGCTTCATTTCAGCAGGTGCCTTGATCCACAATGCCTCCTGTCAGAAGGATGTGAGCAGTTTAATCCCCTGGATAAGTCTAATTAACAAACACAGATGGCCACCTCAGTTGTCTGGTAAATGTGAGATGAGCTACATACATGTGACAAGAGGCACTATCAAGGCTGTGCAGAGGTGTAATTATTGTTTGAGAACATGTATGTGATGGAATTGTAGGTTTCTTTCTGTCTTTGAAGTTTCTTAACAGATGGACTGGGACATGCGTCACATCCCAGCTCAATGTTTATTCAATAATAAAGTTGGTTTTCTCTCTTCTGCTTGTGTGGAAAGATTTTTATGAGCTGGGACATTATTGTTTCCAATTGTGTTTGCCCAGCGCTGCCTGTTGTAATATTTTTCACTCTGTCCTTGCTCTACCTAGAGAAGAGGAAGATGAGGCTGTGCATCTCTAATTTTCCCCTTTTGTTTTTATGTTCTGCTGTAGCAAACACAGTTGTTGGTGCAGTCTGAATGTCTCCATGTCTCTACCACCAACTCATGTATTGAAATGCTTCCCCAAGAGGATGCGATTAAGAGGTGGGGCCTTCAGGAGATGATAAGGTCATGAAGATTGAATGCTCAGGATAGAGTCAGTGCCCTTCTGGAAGGCAGCCAGTACTGTGAGCCAGCTCACAATTTGCACCATGTCCAGACTCAGAAGATGCTTTTATGAGCCAGGAAGTATATTTTAACCATACTAAATATGCTGGTGCTTTGACCTTGGATTTGCCAGCCTCTGAAGCTATGAGAAATAAATTTCTGTTGCTTATAGCTACCCAGGTTATAGTGTTTTGTTACTGCAGACCAAATTGCATGGAGTGGCTTTTTATTTTCTTGGGAAGGATTTCCTGTGTTAATGTTACAGCCTTCTTCCCCTGCTGGCATCAGTCACTGCAAATCAAGTGTAGTGGAAGATATTGACCTGAGTGTACCAGGCATACCTTTTAATATGGGAACCCTGCCAAAGACCCCTCAAGAATCTTGAGACAAGAGTTCAATCATAAATATACTTTTAAAGGAGGGGTAGGTACTGTTGGGAGTGAGGAAGTAAGAAGGAAGGTGATGGCCAATGAAGATTAGCTTATGAACAGTTGCTGTGTTAGGTGAATGGGGCTTAATCCCTTGTGAGTAATTCCAGGTACTGTGGAAGACACACTTATTGGAACTGTCCCCAGAGGGTTGGGAAAGTCAGAGCATGGATTCCCCAAAGTTAATGAATGATTACTAGGAAGTAGAAGGAGGCACTGCCTCCCTGACACTCCCATCTGTTCTTACTTGGCAAATTTGTCTTTAGTGAATGAGCCAAGAGCCCAGAAACCACAAGGATGTGGATTCTGCCAGAAGGGGATCTGAGCGGCATAGGCAGCAGGAACTTGGGATTTTGTGCTGAGTGATAGCAGGGTACAGTCAGGTCCCATTCAGTGCTGGGAGCATCCATGGCATATGGCTTACAGTGCCTTGGAGGATAAACAGCAGCAGAGGTGCCTGCCTTACAGGCTCACTTCCCACAGCCATGACTGGATGACACAATAGTACAAGACCTGGCCACCTGTGTCACTCTGCATAGCACTGAAGTGTTCTGGCTGTGAAGGACCCAAGGGATGAACCTCATCCACACGCAGTCTCAGGGATGGTCCTGAGGTATCACCCTCCTTGATAAACATTTTGTGTGGAAAGTTCATTTCCTAACTCTGCCCTCTGCAGACCTTTATTGCTTCACATGGAAGCAGATTACTATGCCTATACCCTGACGTGTCTTTTTTTTGGATTCTCTTGTAAAGGCACTGACAATTACATTCTGATGATTACATTCCTAGCTAAACTGCTATTGTTAATTTGTTACTGTTTAGTAAACAAAACCACAGCAGGAGTTTATACATATTTCCTCTCTAACATGTTCAGACTTATGTTCCAGCTCTACTGTCAGCCTTAAATTTATTGGCTAATCGGTGTTGCAAGATCTTGTGACCTCACTGAGAACAGGTAGGTTTCCAGTTGTCTTATCTCTGATTTCAGCCCTTTGATTTCTGGCCAGGAGAAAAGAAATGCTTTATCTCTATACAGACCCAGAGTCACTGTTTCAAAACTCAGCGGAGGAGCAAGCAGAGGGCACATCTCATTCATCTCTTGTATAATGAAATGTTCCCTGCTTCACTGATGTCAAACATAAAACCAAGTATGGCATAGTGGAAGGGGAAAGAGGTGGAGCTTAAACATTCTGGTTCTAGCCTAGCTTTTAAAACTCCCTGGGTTAGTCTCCAAGCTTTGTTTACCTCCTGTAAAATGAGACTATTTTATCAGTTCTAAAGTGGTATTATTCCATCTGTAGCTATTAGACATGTGAAATGTTTCTTACTGCCCATGTGTTAGAACTTGAGGTATTTTGCTTTGTTTTGAGACAATGTATTGCTGTGTGTATGAATCCCAACCTGGCCTCAGGTTGGTGGTCCACCTGTACCAGCCTCATGAGTTCTGGGATTAGAAGTATGTGCCATCATATCTGGCTTTAAGTTGGTCCTGGAACAAATATCTGACTAGTAGTAATTCTTATCCCTATTTACAATATTTTAATGAGCCTCTTCTATGGTTAGAATATGACATAGCTTTCCCATCCTACCTTGTGCTAAAATTTGATTGCCCACCTGCAGATTTGGGAGTGGAGCTTTTAAGAGTTGAACGAGATGTTTAGAGGGTTTGTCCTGGCAAGAGTAGGTTGTTAGAAAGCAAATATAACACTCATGTATTATTATTTCCACCCTATTGTCCTTCTGATTTCTACCATGGGGAGACCCTCCCCAGGAGATGAGTTGCTTACCACACTCCTGGACTTCCCAGACCTTAGATTCATAAGCCAAACTAAGCCCCCCTCCCCAGCTCTATAGATCACCAAGTCCTCAGTGTTTTGTTTTTGAAATAGAAAACAGACTAAGGCAGCTTTATTTTTTCTTCAAAAGCTATATATATGTATATATATATATATTTAATTTGCTTTATTTATTATCTAGGCACATAGTTCATCTGCTTTCCAACTGAATCTTGCTTTTTAATTGGGTTGTAAGGTAGCAGGTTTCCTCATGGCTTCTCCGTATCCCTTAACTTTGATGGATGTCTGGTAGTAAGTGTTAGGGTTTTGTGCAGTTCCCATTTACCGGGTTGTCTGGTGGTGGATTTCTATGGATGCTCATGGGAACATGGCAGAAGGCAGCGGTGGAGAGCAGGAGAGGCTTGAAGCTGTTTCTATACAGAAAAGAGCTTGATTGTCAGAGGGCAATAGTTATGATCGCAGAGACAGTTATGATAACAGGAGTTATGGCAGCAGAGACGGTTATAATAAGCAGAAGAGGGGAGAGGAGAGAAAGAGAGAGGAAAGGAAAAGAAGAAAAGAGGAGCACTCCCAAGAGAAGACAAAGGGAGAGAGAGGGGTTCAGAGGGGGAAAATCCTGCTTTAAATGGAACTGTTATCAGAGTTCAGAGGAGGGTGCGGTGTTGTTAGTGAGTCTGGCCTGGACTGTCTGGGCCTGGATTAGAGGTCTGGTCCCACTCTCAGCCCTGTTTAGCCTCAAATAATCACACATAGGCTTATTTTATTTTTACACTGATTGACCTAGGGCCCAGGCATATAACTTGCTAGCTCCTTCATCTGAACTCAACCCATCTTGTTCAGCCGTGTGGCTTGGTACCTTTTCTCAGAGCAGCATGTCAGCTTCTTTCCTCTGTGTCTGCTGCTGTTTCCTTGTTCGTTGTGTCTGTGGCAGCTCTCTGGCATCTGTCTCTGTTCTTCCTGTACTCAAGAGTTTTCTTAGCCTGGTAGCTCCGCCCACACTTTTGCCTTTGGCCAATCAGCTTTTTATTAAATCCATAGGTGGAACAAATACTTACAACATTACCAGCATAATGCCACTACAGTAAGGCTTTAGAGGTTAATAGTAAGTCCTAAGACCTATCAAACATTGTATAAACAATATGAAATAAAATGCATTTAGTGTATCAAGATTCTGTCAGAATGTTAAAAATGGTCCTAGTGTACTGTCAAATATGTTTTGTTAGATTTTACAGAATTATCTTCCATCTATTTATTTGACAAAAAGTTAATATCTAGAATACATAAAGAACTCAACTTGCTAAAAACTCAAATAATCCAATGAAAATAGATGATATGAATAGAAAGCTTCTCCCAAAAAAAGATAACAAAGAAATACTAATGGCTAATTTAATACTATTAGTTATCAAGAAAATAAAAATCAAAGCTATAAGACTCTATCTTACTACTCTTTAAAGATGATTATCAAACAATAACAACAAGGAAACTGTTATGGCTGGAGTTGTAGAAGAACACCTAAGGCTGGCAGGATGGCTTGGCAGTGAAGAGCAGTGGTGCTCCTCCAGAGGACCCAGGGTTCCTTTCTCAGCACCCACGTGACTCTAATGACTGTAACTCCAGTCCCAGTAAGAATTGAAGCTCTCTTCTAGTCCTCCATGGATACTGTGTGGATGTCTATGCAAACAAAGCATCCATATACATAAAGTAAAAATAAATCTAAGACAAGAACACTTAAAGACTAAATTATTTCTGCTGTTACAGAGCAGGAAACAATGTGGAGGCTCTACACATGCAGACACACACACACACCACACACACACACACCACACACACCACACACACACCACATACACACACCACACCATGCACACACCACACACACACCACATACACACACACACACCACACCACACACACACATCACACACAGATGCACATACACATACACCATACACACACTACACACACAGACACACACACACACCACACACACACACCACATACTATACACACACACACACCACACACATACCTACCATACACCACACACACACATACCTACCATATACACACCACACACACACACATACTGAAAATAAGACTTGAACTGTGTGATACCTGCACACATATCTGAAGTAAAGGAAGTCAGAATATAATAGAGGTTATGGGTATGCACATGTATGTTATAGTACTCAAAGAGCTAAGACATGAAGTCATCCCAAGTGCCCATCAACAGCTGAATTGATGAAGAAAATATCATTTAGATACATAGTACATTATTGCTTTTTATGTGCATATGTATGTATATATGTCAATGCAGATATGTGTGTGTGTGTGTGTGTGTGTGTGTGTGTGTGTGTGTGTGTGTGTGTGTGTGTAGGACAGAGGCCAGCCTCAAGTGTTATCCTCAAGAACAACACTAACCTCCTTTGGGAACAGAGTACCTCTCTGGCTTTGAGCTCACTGATGTCTAAACTATCTGGCCAGTGAGCTCCAGGAATTTTCTTGTATCTCCTGTCTCCTCAGCATTGGGTTTTCTATCATGCACCACCACATAAGATATTTTTTACATAGGTTCTGGTGATCAAACTCAGGTCCACAAGCTTCTGAGGCAAGCATTTTACTGGGTGAATTATTTCCCTGGCCCTATAAGGGAATGGATTATTGTTTACCATAAAAATAATGAAATCTTGTCATGTACAGAAAAATGGATAGAACTATAGAGCATCAGGGTAAGTGAAATAAGCCAGATCTGGTAGGTCAAGTGCCATTTTTTTTTCTTTTTAAAAATGAGGAATTGAAAGCAGAAGAGAGGTTATTAGGGACTGGGAGACAGATTTTCCCTGGTGTTTTATTTGGTTGTTTGATTGATACGAGCTAGACATTTTAGAGACAAGGAAACTCAACTGAGACAATGCCCTCACAAGATTAACCTGTAAGCAAGTTGGTGGGATTTCCTTGAACCACAGCTGAGGTGCATGGGTCCAGCCATAGGGTGGTGTCACCTCTGGACAGGTGGTCTAAGCTATATAAGGAAGCCTACTGTGTGAGCCATATGGAATAAACTAATATGCAGCATTTTCCATGGTTTCTGCTTTAGTCTCTGCCTCTAAATTCTTTCCCTGACTTCCTTCAGTGATGGAATGTTACCTGAAGTGTAAGATAAGATAAACCCCCTTTCTTTCCCAAGTTGTTTGGGTTTGTTGTGTTTCATCATAGCAAGAGAAAGTAAACAAAGGTAGAATTACAAAGGAAGAGGAAGAGGATGGATGAATGGACACAATGGAAATATAATGTGTAAATGAGTAAAATTACCTCAGTGAATCCCATTAATTAATAAACTGACATTTTAATAATTACAATGAAAAGAGATAAAGGAGCTTATGGCAATTTCTTTATCTCCAGCATATTGGACAAAGCACACTGGGTTATCATCAAATACCTATGCAATGAATAAATTAGACAGAAGCCATATCAGAGGCATTGGGAAAGGGCTGTAATGAACAAACTATTCCAAGTGATGAAATTGGGGGTGATTGATGCTTTAATGTGTGATTATAGAGCTTTAAACATGAGGACCAAAAAAAGAGGCCTTTGAAGGCAGCATCATCACCACTGGAATCCAAACTTCACAGAAACCAAACGAAGATTCTTTAATTAGTGAAAGAAATTGCCCTAAAGTTTTACACAATAAGGTAATTGAGATTTTTTTCTTACGCAATTCTATCTCCACAAATGGGGTAATCTTGGGTGGCTTGCCCCACCCACCAGTTAGGGTATAAAACCTGCGAGAGGTTGGCAATGGTCACAGCAAGAAACATCCTCAACTTCTAAACCAATCTACTACTCCCAACACCATGTGCCACTATAGCAGCTACTACTATGGAGGCCGAGGCTATGGCCACGGAGATATCAATGGACTGGGATATAGCCATGGAAGCTTTGGTGGCCTGCGATGTGGCCATGGAGGTATCAGTGGCTACGGCTACAACCATAGAGGCTTTAATGGCCTGGGCTATGGCTTTGGCTATGGAAGTGGCAGCTTCCATAGACTGGGCAATCACTGTGGCTTTGGAGGCTACGGATATGGTTCTGGCTATGGACACCGATATGGTTACTTCCATCCCTCATCTTTTGGTGGATTTGGCTTCTCCAGCTTCTACTGAAGAGTGAATTATTCCTTGGATCATTGGAATCCTCACATGTCAACTCTCTGCTGAATTCTCAATAAGCTGGATATATCAGCAAGATGAAGACTCAGCTCCAAAAAGAAACTCTACAATCAAGAGACAACAGCTAGGGGAACCCTTTCCATAGAATAATCCGAAATCTTACTTTTAGAGTTACTAATCTTTTTCTTTCCTTTCATTATAACAATATAATACAAACTTTCATGTTTCAATAAATTAATTTCAATCATATGGTCCATGGTGTCTAATTTTCAAAACTTTGACTGTGTCAATAGAACTTAAAAACATTTAACAAAATATCAGGGTCTCATTTAGTCCAAGCTGGCCTAGAACTTGTAAAGCCAAGGATGACCTTGACTTGTTGATTCTGATGCCTCTACCTCTGAGTATTGGGATCATAGGTGTGTGCAGCAATGCCTGGTTTGTGGGTACTGGGAGATTGTACATGCTAGGAAAGTACGTTTTCAATTGAGTCACATCTTCAACCTCATCTTGTAACAAATTTAAAGCACACAGTGTACTGTTGACTATAGGCAGATGTTGTTTGGCTGCTCTTTAGACCTTACTTCATCTGTTTAACCTAAACTTGTGACCGTTTTATAGCAATTCTCCATTTCTCTTTCCACCCAGCTTTACTAGCTGCAATTTGGCTTCTTGGTTCTGCAGATTTGTCTATTTTTAGATGTATTATGTAAGTGATGTTTGTCTCCCTGGTACTGGCTTATTTCACTTGGTTTCATTTTTATTGATTCATTGAATTAGACCCAGGCTCTCAGGTCTGTGCCTGCACATTCATCATTGTACATTCAGTGTTCATTGCAGTGTTGAACACATATAAGCCATCAGAGAACAGTGGATTAGGAAACTTGCTCATTTTAGAATATAAAACACTTATAACCTATTCACAGGAAGCTTTCTCAGGGGTTTCATAATATAACATCAGTTGTAATTTGTTCAATGGTTACCTGAAATGCAGTCTGTTTTGAATCATGGTAGTTTACATATTTTCACATTCTTCCTTCTCCATGTTCTTTGTCTTTCTCCTTTCTGTCTGTCTGCCTCATCTATTCATTAGCTGCATCTCTGTGTATAATTATTGTTCTAGGAGCAGACAAAATACCTAACTAGGACCTTCATAGTCACCTCCTATATGCTCTCCCTTGTGGGGTTACATATACTGTCTTGCTATTTGTCAAGAAACATGTTAAATTTATTTACTGTCAGGGCAAGCTGTTCAGAGGTAAGATATTTGCATCATGTATAATACATACAGACTCAGACACTATTATAAAAAATTTACTGTCTATATATATTAGAATGGAAAAAACTATATAGTATTATCACAAAAACTTCACTGCAATGCCAATGACAATTAGAGCTGCGTGCATGCAGCATCCAAACAAACCTCACAGTCTCAAGGTTGAATGAAGAGACTTTGGCATAGTAAAGTAAATTTGCTGCAGACCTGTTTATTCAAGTTTCTAAACTGGAAGAACAAAGACACAACTAAGTTAGTTTTTAGTTAAGATTCAAAGCCTCTTTGGGAGGCATTTTGTTTTTTCCTTCTTTTGCTTTTGGTGTCAAGAGACTCAAAATCTAACAACTCATACCAAGGATGTATGTGCGTAAGTGTACAAAGGAGCTGATGAATTCTTGCCCCAAAGTCTAGAGACAGTTGGGGAAGTTTTCCCAATGGGTTCATACTCCAACTGTAGGAGGTCAAGTCTTACTAGTACCTTGAATTTAGTCATAAGCCTGATAACTTGCAAGAATAGATCCTAAAATGGTTCTACAGGAACTGAAAAAGCAACTTCAATGACATGCTAGTTAGAGTTCATTGTCAATTTGGAAGAATCTAGAATTGCCCGAGAAATGAGTCTTTGGGGGATTATCTTGATTGCCTTAATTGAGGATGGAAGATCTGTTCCCTGTGGATGTCACTGTTGCCTGGGTGGGATCCTGGACTGTATGGTATAGTGAAAGGGAAGTGATGAGAAGCTTTCTGGTTGTGCATTGGATATGAGCAGCCACTTGAAGCTCCTGGAGTCTGCTTTCTGCATCATAAGGAACAGTGAGTCACCAGGAAGCTCTGGCTTCCATAAGTTGCTTTTGTTAAGAGCATTTTATCAGAGCATCAGGAAGAAGAACTAAAATAAGTATGTACAGAACTTTCTTAGCTACTGGTTTCTCTTTCCACCTTACAAATTCTGCTTCTTGGAGAGAGAGTGTGTTTGCTGCACAGAGGTATGGATCAGGGCTCTGCTGAGGGGATGGCATAGATAGCAGATAGTTATATATTGGTAGAACTTCAGCAGCATTTCTGATGCCTGGGATTATTCTGGGATCAAATTTGAAAATTCTCTAACAGGTTAATTATTCTTTAGCACCCCAAAAAAGCTAAAATTTGTGGTTTTGACATGGAAAGATATAAATCTATTGCCAAAGATTGTGGCTACCATTCTCTGAATTAATTAATTTCCTCCATTGTAAAGGTTTGGCTAGATAGCAATATATTGTTAATATCCTTTGTGTGTCTCAAATATATTTTAGTTAGGTAACAATACTAGTGATAATTTTCTCTGTCTCTGTTTCTCTCTGTGTGTTTATTTGTCTCTGTCTATCTCTGTCTTACTGTGTGTGTCTGTCTCCGACTTTCTGAGTTGCAGTGGTGACAGAGGTTGAGGCCTGGTGTATCCACTTTACCTTTTTGAGTTAGTATCTCACTGAATCTGGAATTTAGGGTTTTAGGACAGTCTGACTGGTCAATAAATTCAGGGATTGATCTTCATCTCATCCTCTGAGTGAGAGGTTACTGACCAGTGTTGCTGAACCCAATTTTTACATGAACGCTCTGGGATCTGCAGGTCTTCATGTTTTGCACACAGTCCCTTTATGAACTGGGCCATCTTCCCCATCCTAGTGTTAATGATGGTCATAAAAGCCTTCACAATTCAGAAGTGTGTCTGATGTATTTGGGACAGATGAATGGACAGCTGACAAAATGAGTGTTGGTGGCAAACATTTTCTCATGCTTATGGAGGTGTCTGAGTGTATGTGGAAAAACAGTGGTTTGGAAACCAAGACTCCTGGGGACTGTGGAGAGAGAGGTCAGTACAAATCTTGACCAGGCGGCTGCTTTTATGACCACCCTGGTAGCTGGTACCTTCTGTTTGACAGAAATAATAATATGCAACACATGAACCTCTCACTAAATCCAGTTTTGCCTGAGTGCTTACTGAGATTTATCTGCATAGGACAGATTAAATTTTCAAGGCTTGGGGGGAATTGTACTTTCATTTCCAGCTCACCAGCTAAATAAAATGCCAAGCTCATGTCAAGCTTAAAAAGAAACTTCTGACAGCCATTCTGATGATCTTGGACAAGAAGACACCACATGCTACCTCCTGAGATACTTCTTTTGAAATTTTTAAAAAATGTTTTACTTTTTTTTTTTTTTAAATGAATCCAGGACCTTGCTGGTGCCAGGCAAGTGTTATACTTCTGAGTTCAGCCCACTTGCAAACCCCACTCAAGATGTTAGAGCAGAGGCTGAAATAGCACCACTTTGTGCTGGAGCCTAGTCTAGCATTATTTTAGTAAGATTAAACTAACAGGACATTTCAGAACATCTCTTAGGAATAAGTTTTCAGTATTTCTTGAAGTCAGTAATTTTTTATTAACCTTGGGGTGACTAGAGTATTATGTGGAAGGTGCTTGCAGGTAGAAAACATAAGACCTTACATCTATGCTTTATTACCTATTTCTGCTATTGCCTATTTCTCAAATAGTGTAAGATTTGAAATAGCTGAATATGAATTTGAAATAGCTGAATTCATATAAAAATAATTGTAAGTATAACTTGGAAAAATGTCTATGCTGTGGCAGTTTAGCTAGACCACAATGCGTCATTAAATAGTTTTCTCAGTGGCTTTATCCCTAAGGATTTCTTATTTTGTTTCAGTCTTAATGACTCGGCTCCTTTGGGGGCTGTACTGAGATAGCTCAGGGATCTGACCTGCCTCTGACTCACAGCCTCTTGCTCTCTTGCCCACATGTTTTAGAAGGAATTCAGGAAGTGCTTCTGTAGAGGAGGTGAAGGGCTCAGCTATGCCTCTGTTCTTCCACTGGTAAAGTGAGTCCTCAATTCCATGTCCCTGTGTGCCTAGGGAAGAGAGAACTGGGAACCAGTCTTCTTCCTCAGTCATAACTATGCTAGTTACAGATCTTAGGAATCCCTGACAAAAACTGATGCTGTTTCTTCCAATGTGGTAGAATAGAAGAGGGAAGATCAAGGGTAGATTTTCTTTACTTGACGTAGAATTTTTAATCTAGGTTGACATGCTTTCTTGCCATTCTAAAGCAGTACAAATTTCCCTGTGAGCATTCCATGGCTAGAGAAGTTTAAATCTTTGCCTACCTGTATGGAGATATATGCTGAAGGCATTCATCTACAGTATATTTCAATTTTGATATTAAGATAAAGAGATATTTGTATTCTCAAAATCCTGGATGTTAGAAAGGGATTATAAAGAATGGCATCTTATTGAGTGGTTAGTTAGAGCTTGTTATCTATAACTTTTGCAATGCTTTTTTTTAATATGCAACAGATACTCACCATGTAAACACATCATTAAAAAATCTGATAATAAATGCAAGGACCACTTACAGGTTTTCATAAAGACATCCTATAGCAAAGTATTTCTATGTCAAAATATATTTACACTGTAAATTGTTTATGGGGGGAAGACACTGAGGATTGTGAATTGTATATTTAGTAAAATCAGGGAGATACATGTTAAAAAATACTTTTTAAATAAACAAAAAAAGGACAAAAAATAAAATCAACCTAGAATATCAGAGAACAAAAATACCCACAGTCAAGCCATGAAAGTCAGAGAGTGGTGACTCATGACTTAAATCTCTACACCCAGGTGACAAAGATCTTTCTGCATTTCTATGAGTTCAAGGCCTAACAGCCAAGCTTTAGTAGCTCACACCTTTAATCCTAACTCTAGGATTTTGATACAGAGTTGAACTTGGAAGTGAAACAGCTGAGCAGGAAAGATATTTAAGGTAGGAGGAGGCAGAGATTCATGCATTCTGTAGGAGCAACTGGTCAGGCTGAAGACCCTGAAGATAGCATTTACCCTGTTCAGCTTGAGAAGCTGGCTGGGTGAGAATTGACTGTAGTCTGTTTCCTCTCTCTGATATTCCAGCTTTCCCCCAATATCTGGCTCCAGGTTTTTACTAAATATTAACTAGAATTTGTGCAATACATGGCTTCCATAAAAACATCCTTCTCTAATGGAAGCTGGAAGCACTACAGAATGTCACTCTAATAATTGCATCATATTAAATGATACAACTGGCCTTAACATGACCTTGTTGGGCTTGATGCAATCATCACAGTCCTTAGAAGTGGAATTTTATTTCCTGAAAGTATGGTATAGAGGTGTAAAGCACAAGGAAAAACCAACAGGTTTGTGGGTTTGGAAGGAACATAGGTGACTTTTAGTGATAGAGATAAGTTCCAAGAAATAAGAAACCAGGGGCCTCAGACCTGGGATTCTGTAAACACCCTGTATCATCTTGGGATTTAATTATTCTCAAGAATTTTTAAATAAAAGCTCACCTGGATGAAACCTCTACTTTGGTCTTATGAAGTCCTAGGTAGAGAAGTCAGTCATTCTGACTGGATTGGTGACTGTGGGATAGTTACATGAATTGTTTAAGTGAAAAAATTTTGGCCAACTTGTTATATATTAGTAGAAAATTTATAGCCTGACGGGTTAAAAAAATCATTTTGTGCAGTGGCTTTGAGTACTTTGAACAACCCATGTGAAGCACAATGCCTCTAATTTTCTACCAACATTTCTTCATGTTCTTCTATGTTATCACGAGAATATTTTATGGAAAATAATGCCATTTGCCCCTTGGTTTCCCTCCCTGGAGCTCTCTTCATGTTCCTCCAGATGTTTCTGCAACTATTTCTCTGAGGGAATCAAAAGTAGCTGGCATCTCTGACTCTATATAATTAGTTGGGAAAGAGACAGAAGATGAAAGCTTAGAGGGACTTCTGTAACATGGTAGATCAGGGTGATATACATGTGTTTTATTTGTTTTAAGAAAAATCTTTCACCAAGGCATGGTAGTGCATGCCTTTAACTCTAGCATTTAGGAGGCAAAGGCAGGTGGATTTCTTTTCTTTTTTTAAAATTATGAATAAAGTCATATTTTTTATCCATGTATCCCCTTGTTCAGTCTCCCTTCCCCCTTCTGCCCCTCCCATTCACTCTCTCTTCTCCCCATCACTTTGTCTCCTTCGCAGCAAGGGCAGGAGGTCCCAAGGTCCCAAGGTGGTCTAGTTCAGTATCTATTCCAGGAAGATCCACTTTCCTCTCCTCAACAACAAGACTGGGTCAGGTATCAGGTATTCCTCTGGAGGGGTTGGGCTCCAAGGTGCTGGTCCAAGGTGTTTCAGATCCCAAGGTATTCATTGATTGTGGTTTGCAGCTTGGACATGCTTAGCTTTTTTTTTTTTTTTTAAATTCAGTAATGAGTGAGTACATCCCCTGCTTATCTTTCTGGGTTTGTGATACCTCACTCAGGAGGATATTCTCCAAATCCATCCATTTGCCTGCAAATTTTAGGATATTTTTTTTTTTTTTTTTTTTTTTTTTTTTTTTTTTTTTTTTTTTTTTTTTTTTTTTTTTT
>PVIH01003045.1:0-11799 GCA_004025045.1 Sigmodon hispidus | reverse complement strand
GATGTGAATGTGCATCTTTAGGGTATATGTCCTTGCTGGGTCTTTGAGGAGATGGATTCCCATTTTTCTGAGAAACTGCCATACTGCATTCCAGAGTGGCTGAACAAGCTAACACTCCCACCAACAATGGAGGGATGTTCCTCTTGCTCCGGAACCACTCCAGCATAGGCTGTCATCCGTGTCTTTTATCTTAGCCAATCTGACAGGAGTAAGGTGGTATCTCAAAGTTGTTTTGATTTACATTTTTCTGATGGCTAAAGATGTCGAGCACTTTTTTAGGTGCTTTTCAGCCATTTGTAATTCTTCAGCTGAGAATTCCCTTTTTAGTTCTGAACCCCATTTTTTGATTGGGTTATTTAAGGATTGGGCTCTAGTTTCTTGAGTTCTCTATGTATTTTAGAGATCAGTCCTCTGTCACTTGTAGGGTTAGTGAAATTTTTTCCCATTCTGTAGGCTGTCGTTTTGTCCTATTGACAGTGTCCTTGGCTTTACAGAAGCTTCTCAGTTTCAGGACATCCCACTTACTGATTGTTGTTCTTAGTGTCTGTGCCACTGGTGTTATATTTAGGAAGTGGTCAGGCAGGTGGATTTCATTGAGTTCCAGATCAGCCTGATCTATAGAGCTAGTTCCAGGTTTAGCCAGGGCTACAGAGAAACCCTATCTTAAAACTCTCCTCTCCCCCACCAAAAAAGATAAAAAGAAAAGAAAAAAGAAAGAAGACAAAACATTTTTATTTGGGAAGTTGAGAGATACTTTTTGGACAAACTTTATTTTCAAACATGGATATCACATCTGATGCAGTTGTGAGATTTACATAGGAAATATTTTATAGTTATTCTCCTCATGTCATTAACAAAGCCTCTTGGGTTTTATCACCAAAATATATTTTAATGACCCTGGTTCTTTGTCTTCATTTGTTTGAACCATATTATCTGCATTTCAGAAGAGACCTAGTTGGGTACATGTTTGAACCATACTATCTGCATTTCAGAACAGACCTAGTTGGGTACTATTCTATGGCTGTGAAAAGACACCATGGCCAAGGCAACTCTTATAAAAAGAAAGAATTTCATTAGAGTCTTGTTTACAGTTTTAGAAAGTTACCCATAATCATTATGAGGGGAGCAGACAGGCATGACTCTGGAGCAGTAACTGAGAGCTTTGCACCCCAGTCTGCAGGCAGAGAGAAACACCAGTCCTGGTGTAAGATTTTGATACTTCCCCCAGAGACACACCTCCTCCAGCAAGGCCACACCTCCTAATCCTTCCCAAACAGTTCTACACACTGTAGGCTAGGCATTCAAATGAGATGAACATGTGGGGGTCCATTCTCATTTGAGAATTGCTGTATGGTTGATAGACTCGCACATCCATGGTTACATAACTAGACCTTAAAGCCATCCTGAGTGCAGAAATAAAGCGACTAAGATTGCTAACCTAGTCTTTGATCCTGAGACCCAACCTAGGTAAGGTATTTTTGTTTTTAAAGAAACAAATTATTTCCTTTTTCCATTGACTGCTATTGGAATGACTATTGTTTTCAGAACTTAAATTCTGTGGGAATCATAATGTCAAGGAAACAAAACCTTATCTGAAAGATTTAGCTTTTGAATCAAGGCCTGTTTCCATTCCTATGTGTGGCTGCTGCATGGATGGACAATAAAGGAGCTGACTAGGCTGGCATCAGTGACAGGTATGGAGATGGCTGGATTGTATTGCTAAGTCTGAAATGATGGTAAAGTACCTTATAAAATCATATATTAATTCATTTTAAGGCCTTTGTTAAGTGGGAGAAGTCATTTTTATTCAGGATAATATGAAGAATAGCTTAGATTACATCTCTGAAGCCTTTTTGTGTAAGCCTGGCTTCTGTTTATCATCTCCTTCATGTTCAACCATCACCAGCTTTGGGAGCTGTGCCATCTTTTGAGAGTGGAAAATCTAGCTCAAAAGCTCAAAAGATTCAGCCTGAGTTTTGGTTCTTTGAGTTTGGTTCCAGCTGTGTCTGCTGATTTTGCAACCACGTTGGATCTCCAGATAACCCTTGGGCTGTTTATTTTTTAATTAAAAACTGGAATAGATTTTGTGCATGAGTTCAAGTTGGGCTTTGACTTAATATTTTCTATATATACAGAAAATAACAGCCTCAGTAGTTATTCAAAGTCTATCATTTTCTCACCTATTTATAATTTTCTTGTATAAAGTTGTTACTTTCTTCTAAATATTTTCAGAGCCTGCAATTAGGCCTGCAATTGCTCCACTACCAGTGGAGGACAGAAAAGGTGTCAGAGGCCCTGGAGCTGGAGTTATAACAGTTATAGGCTATCTTGGGTTAGAAGTATAGTATATCTATCTTGGGTTAGAACAGTAAGTGCTCTTAACCATAGAGCCACCTCTTCAGTCCTGGTGATATTATTGAATAATTGATTGATTGGCTGGTTTATGGTAGGGAGGTTGGGTTAACACTATTGTTAGTGTCTTTGAATGTTATTGATACCATTTTTTTTAAACGTGTGATGCATAAACTGCTTCATGACTCTGAATCTGTTTTATCCCTGAGCCGGGAATAGTTGAAAGAAGGCAGGAGTCATATAAAGGGGCTCCCTTTAACAAGATTTACCATTTCCCTTCTCCTTTCTAATGTCTTCACTCCTAACAAAGACAGCAGTGAGGTGGGATTTGGAAAACTTCATGTCTAGTGGCCAAGGTTCTTAAATAACTCACAAGGCATACCCAAGAGCAACATAATGCTGGACACCTAGACCAGCATTTTTAAAGCCAGTGCTGTGGCACTATTTTGTAAGATCCAGATTATTTTTTAATCTTAAGAATATTCAGGATCTGATAGAAGTTACCCACAGCTCTGAGAGATATGCAAGAACAATACACTTTTGAACTGGCAGAGCACAATTTCTTTGGAAGTGCTTTATCAGGAAAGAAAATGATGAAGTGTGCAGAGAATATGCAAATACATTCAAGTGTACACAATTAAAAACCTTAAGATGTGTTTCATGATAAATAGATTTGCGATGGTTTGCAAGTATTTGCAACTGGAATTTAAACTGGTAATTGTGATTATATGATTCTTAGAATAGCTAACACTTTTCCATTTTCATCTGCTCGTTGGAATGAAAAGAGGACTACATTACCTTCAAACTGGTCTATAATAAGCAGACTGTATTTTAAGTACACAGAAAAAATTCTTTTCTGCCATAGTCTTGTGCAGAAATACTTTAAGAAAACCACCAGTAGGAAAATCAGTCTGGTCCCATTTCACATCTCCACCTCCTAACCTTCAAATAAATCCCACAAGCTTGTTCCAATTCCCAAAATATCTCTAATGCATGCTTTGAAGACCGAGGGCTGGTGCTTTGTGCTCCCATCACAATGCAAATGCCATTCTGGAACAGAAGCTGCCTTGAAGCGATCCATTTCCTGGTGGAAATTACCTCATGATGGGAGTGTGTTAAGATCACAGTTTTCTAAATTAGAATTGCATCATCAGCAGGGTCATTTCCTCTCTGCTCTTCCTTGTTCCTTAGGCTTAGAGAAATGTCTCCAACGGAGCAGATGGTATTTTAGTGGACAAGTCTTTTTGGTTGCAAAAGCAAGGGCTCTGAAGGGCTACTTGGATGTCAGGATCACTGGGGATTTGCTAGACAGGTTCAAGGAAGGAGAGTCAGTCTACTTCCTGCCAACATAGGATCTCTCTATAGGACAGTGCTCCACCCTTTGGACCCCAACTCTTACCTTCTGGGTCCTGGCTTGCTTTAATTTATAATTTTCTAGGGCTTAGTGAATATAAGATGTCTGTATTTTCAAGCATAGATTATTATTATTCAGGTATAGGAAAGCCGCTAAAAAAACACAGGCAAAAACTTTTCTTGTGCTTTGTATGGGAAAGCGCATCTGAGGCAGGCTACTCAGACTTGGGATTGGCTAGTTTGAATAAGTATAGCAGGTCCTGGGGTACTGGGATATCGTTAGTTGTTCAGTTCCTTGACTTGGGATATTTATAACATAAAAATACAGCTCTAGACTCTAGAGCAGCAGTTCCCAACTATGGGTTGTGACCCCTTTGAGGGTCAAACAGCCTTTTCACAGGGGTCACCTAAGACCATTAGAAAATGCAGATATTTGCAATATGATTCATAGAACCGTTATGAAGTAGCTGCAAAAATAATTTTATGGATGGGGATCACCACAGCATGAGGAGCTTCAGTAAAGGGTCACAGCCTTAGGGTGATTGAGAAGCACTGCTCTGGAGTCTGCTGAAGGAGGTGGTTGGTCACAGGTGCCTTTTCTGTGTATATACAGCAAGAGTTAGGCCAGTCCAGGCTACTTGAGGCCCTAGTTCAAAAGAAAGGGAAAAATGTTCATGTGTTGATGCATTAGAAACATCATTCTCCAATTCCTGTGTAAATGGTATTTGGAAGTGTGGGGGCTTTGGTGTGAAATGATTAGATGAGATCTTCTTGCTCTTTCTTGGCATGTGATGATCTTTGGCAAGCCGCCTTGACCAGATGTCCAAGCAGATGCTGCCACCAGGCCCTTGGACTTCCCAGTCTGTAATATCACTATCATGAATCAAATAAACTCTTCTACTTTATAAATTTACTTGTTCTCAGGTATTCAATTATAGTGATGGATAGCAAACTCAGACACTTCCACAAAAGTGTCAACAAAATAGAAAAAATGTCCCCAAAGGAAACCAAATACATTTGTTTTCGTTTCAGGTTTAAAGTGTCCACAGAAGGAATCCCTGTGTAAGGACTGGCATTTCCAGGTACAGTCTGTGCTCTTGAATTGAAGATATAGCTCAGAGCTCACTGTTGCCATGCTGGCCTGTTCTGGTATAGCCCCTGACAGGATCATCATGGTGTGGGTCTTTATGTTCTCTATTTCTTTTGAAGTGAGAATTGAGAAATATTTCTATTATGCCCTGGAGCAGTTCAGAAACTTACATTTGATACAGAGTTTCCAGAGAGATTCAGATTAGTTGCCAATCCAATTAATTTTTTTCTTCTCTTGAAAGGCTGGGGAGTGTACACATAAACTTGTTTATATGAACAAGCCGATCCATGCCAGTTAGTCACTGCCCGTGTCCTGATTTTCAAATAGGAGGTAGTGAGGGACTAGAGCTCCCGGGTGTCAGTGAGAGGGCCATGCTTGTGTTTCGAAGGCCTCAGCAAGCAGACACCATTGATAATAAAGTGTTTCAGTAATGAATGAGTGCTGTGAATGTATAAAGCAGGATCAGGAGCTAGGCTTTCTGAAAAAAAAAAAAAAAGGCAGAAGTGGAGAACTCAGCCCAATGTCAGTTCTGTTGGGATATATCTCTTGGTTCCATTATTATTTGAAAAGAAGAATATGTTATCTCCTATGAGAAAGTCACAGCACCTGCTAGCTGAGGATACTGACACCTTCTCTGGAAGCTTTGAATTTCTCCAGAAATGCAAAAATGCTGCATTTTAGTGGGGATAGTAGAATAATAATAAATGCTAGTTCACCAGCTTAAAAAACACATTGTGAACTTTAATCTCTAGAATAAATGTCTCTTGATGGAAAGTATTACTCTCAGTAAATGGCAAAACTTAAAACCAGGAATGAAATTTGCCTAATGACCCAGGGGAAAGATTGAGTGTGCACATTAGGGTTTAGAGCCCCAGTCACCCTTTCTAGAACTATCCAACAGTCTACACACAGCAGACTTTGTGTTTCTATGGAGTTTCTTGTCCCAGTTTCTGTAAGAATTTGGAAACCCTGAATTCGGCAAGTATTTGATGAAGGCATTCTGAAGCTTCTGCCAGGATTCTGACCCTCACTTCTTTTTGAAGTTGATGGAGGCTCAGTTAGATCTGAGTCTGAAAGTGGGTGTTGGTTCGGATGGGGGTCTCTAGGTTTTGTGTCAGGTGGATTTGGTTCTCTGCACAGGTAGGTGATGTGGACTCTCTAGTGTTGCTCTTCATCATCAACCAGGTCTTACATCAGGCTTTTTTAGTTCTACAATGCTGTTTCTGTTTCCTAGTGAAGAGGCAGGCAACCTCTGAGATATCAGCTTCACAGTTTCTCCCACTGGCTTTTTTGTGCTCTGTTCTCTGCCTCACTACTTATCCTGGACCACAGCAGGATCAATGCTTGTTGTCTAAATGGTGGGGCAGGACATGGAAGGCCTTTTTGGCTTTGATTTCAAAGAATATGAGGTCTCAAATGAGGGAGGTGATGCAAGCTGAATATGGAATGCCCCCACAGATGCATGAATGTACTTGGTCACCAGCTGCTAGAGCAGTTTGGGGAGGTTGAACCTTTGGTATTCACAGCTTATATATTAGAGATGGGTTGCCGTAGGTGTGCCTTAGAGATGATATGTATCACTACCTCTGACCAGGGCTCACTCTATGCTTTCATGTGAGGAGTCTCTGCCACTGATTTCTGCTCACTCTGTCTTGCCTTCACATCTTCCTCACCATGATGGGCTCATATCCTTTGAAACTGTGAACCACAACAAATCTTACCTTTTAGAAATCAATTCTATCTGGTACTGTGTCACAACGATGGGAAAAGTGATTAATAAATAAAGAAAACAAAAAAAGATGGACCCAGCATATGGGAGAAATATGTTAGGAAGGCTCCACCCCTCCACCTAATCCTTTGCTTATCTTAGAAGGTTTTTCTGGGATGCTGGTGAGAACATACATACTTTATGAGTCACAGAGAAGGGGACTCATTGTTCACTTCTCTAGAAAAACTATAGAGAGAAAATGGAAACTTTTACTTCTGCACAGACTGCATCAGTCCTAGCAAATGGGAGTGCTGGGAAGTCTGTTGCTGCAGGCACAGTGTGGCAAAGGCAGAGAGGGTTGCTAGACCCAAAGCCACTCTGAGTGGAAACAGGAAGAGACTTCTGGGGCCCAGAGGTCCCAGTCATTTTGTAGAATTACGTGTCAGGACTCTGTATGTACCTAATGTATAAGTTATTTTTCTCATTGCTGGGACAAAATACCTCACACGAAGAACTTGAGGAAGGAAAGGTTTATATTACTTCATAGTTTGAGGGTTAGTCCATCATGGTGCAGAAATTATGGCGGTAGCAGCATGATGCAGCTGGTCACTGTGCGTCTACAGTCAGGAAGCAGGGGTGAGGAATGCTGGTGATCTCTTTTACTTTCCCTGTTTATTAACTCACGTCCTCCTCTGTGGGTGGTGGTACCTGCATTTTGGCTGGATTTTCCCATCTCTGTTAAGTCAATCTAGGGATTTCCTACAGACACAAGAGAGTATTTCGGAGATACATAGGAGATATCCCATCAGGGTGGTAACAATGTTAAACATTATACTCCAGAACCTTGATAGAATTCTGGGAAATGGAAGGGTAGATGCTTCTGCTATCCTAGTAAAATACTTAAAGTTAGGTTGAGTTATAGAAAGAGGCAATTCATATTCACTGAAGGCTTGAGTCAGAACTCAGATTCAGTCTCAGCTCTCTTGGGTCTTCTTCCCTAGCAGTTTGAAGAAGAATTGTATCCTTTTCTATTTCATTAGTGCTCTGAGAGTTCCATACCCTGGCACATGACCATGCCACCAGCATCGCCTTAATGTTTTCTAGAACTTGATGTGTTTTCCTGCACATGTTCCTTCTTGTATTAAGGCCATTTTAAGTTTCAGTGGACAGATTTGACTCAGAGTCCCTAACATAAGAAAGTGAACCTAAGAAAATGTTGAACAAGGAGATCACTGAATGGGCAGCCATGTTGCTGCACTTTGGTGATAATCTGACCTAGTGTCCAGTTGTCCTTAGGTTTCCCCTTCCCTCCCTCCCTCCCTCCCTCCCTCCCTCCCTCCCTCCTCTTCCCTTCTCCCTGTGTCCCACTCTATCTGTGTCAGTATATGTGTGTGCACTGCATGTTAAATACATGCATGTGGAGGCCAGATGACAGGCCAGGGTACAGGTCCTCAGGCACCTTTCTTTGGAGACACAGTGCCTTACCAGTTCTAACTCACCAGCTAGGCTAGACTGGTCATCAAGCCCTGTGCCCTTCTCTGCTTCCCAGTGCTGGGATTATAATGTCAGGCTACAACAGCTAGCTGCTTTTAGAGTGTTATGAGCATTGAGCTTGGGTCCTCCTGCTTGCAAAGTAAACATTTTAACAAATGAGCTATGTGTCTCCAGCCCTCTCTTTGTTTCTTACTTTGTCTTCTTTTGGAAACTGGAGCCATTATCATCTTTTACAGACTGACTAATTTATTCTAGCAAAGCATGAACTGAATATAACCACCAAAAGTAGAGAACCTTTTATGTAAAAATTCTTGCTGCAGGGGAAAGGCTGATTCCAGCATTTTCTGTGTTACCTCATTTAGGAATTCATGACTTGCTCATCTTGGTTCTAGGGTTTGAGGTGGAGGTAAAAGTAGTTGGAGAAAGGGGTGGGACCAGAGTGAGGCAGAAAACAGACGATATGTGTCACCATTGACAGGAGGGAGCAGGCCTGGCTCTTGTTTAGATGGTCTGCAAGCATGTTTACTCAAGGGAAACAGAACCAAAGGAGGGCGTGTCAACCTCTAGCTCCACCTCCTTTCTGTTTCATTTCTTACAACCTGCTCTCAAAACCTTAAATTCTCTGAGATTCCTATAGATGGTCTCTTGGTCCTCAAATCTGACCGCATCTGTCTTTTCCATTATCCCATTTCCCCCCCTAATTTCTCAAAACTTTTTTTTTTCATGGACCTTGTTTTGACCTAGTTCTCTCCATACCTCAGGAATAGTTTATTTGTGTGTGTCTTTGTCAATAATTTTTCTTTCTGCTTTTGTTCATAATTACAAGCAATCATTATGTTTCCAGAGTTAATTCATTTTTTTGCTGACTTTTTCTCTCATGGGGTATTGGCATGTTGAACCAAAGGGCATAGAAGTCTCAAGGGGTGAATGCAAAGTTAGCATGCTACAAAAATATTGTCAAAAATGATGATGATAATGACGATGATGATGATGATGATGGTGATGAAGATGATGCTGGTGATGAAGATGATATTCAGCAAAGGCTGTAACAATTAGTGCTGGACGTTGTTCTGAACTCTTGTCATTATGTAATTTATTCTTCTCAGTTCAAAATGAATATGATTTAAAGATATCTTTAAGTTATGTGTATGTATCTGACTATGTGAACATGAATGCAAGTTCTTAGGCAGGTTGGAGGTATTGAACTCCCCTGGAGCTGGAATTGTAGGTGCTTGTGAACCACCTGACATGGGAACTAGAAACTAAACTCCACTTCTCTGAAAATGTAGTACATTTAACTGCCAAGCCTTTTCTCCAGCCTCATGAACACAATTTTTATTATTATTATTATTCCTTTAACAGATAAGGAAAAGGTCATAGAGAGGTTAAATATTAGAGTAATGTTGAGCAATAAAAAAGCTGTAATAAGACTAGAGTAACCAGTCTCCTTTCATTCTTTTTGATCCTGGCAATGTTCCCACACTCAAGTAGTTCCACACGACCACTTTCCGGTGATTTTTTAGATGAGTTTGCTCCCTTCTTTGAATTCTCATAGTGTTTTACTTGCTTATAAACGTATTATTCTGCTTTCTCATTTAAGAGTCTGTTTTCTTAACATAAATAGACCTTTGTGTACTGCCTCTTTGCCATATCACTGTAGTTCTTGTAAATTTCTTCTGACAGATGTATTCAATCTGACAACCTGCTCTCAAAACCTTAAATTCTCTGAGATTCCTATAGATGGTCTCTTGGTCCTCAAATCTGACCGCATCTGTCTTTTCCATTATCCCATTTCCCCCCCTAATTTCTCAAAACTTTTTTTTTCATGGACCTTGTTTTGACCTAGTTCTCTCCATACCTCAGGAATAGTTTATTTGTGTGTGTCTTTGTCGATAATTTTTCTTTCTGCTTTTGTTCATAATTACAAGCAATCATTATGTTTCCAGAGTTAATTCATTTTTTTGCTGACTTTTTCTCTCATGGGATTACATCTGACAGATGTAATCAAGAACCCTTTGCAAAATATGGAATTGTCAAGAGATTTTTTAAATAAGGTCTTGAGGACCTTATCTATAGCTGTTCCTCCTGGAACCATCTGTTATAGAACAATGGGAAGCTTTGCTCAGAATGCACATCAACAGGCAGATTTCTCTATCCAGAAAGTCTTGCAAAGAAGGGACACTGAGAATTATAGTAGATTGACTATGAAGCTGAGTTGTGTTTCAGCACAAGCTGCTGACCTCTACAGGGACAGGAAATGTTTAAGGATTGACATTTTAATAGTACCTCACTTGTTGAAAGTTTCTGACCCTTCCTAACCCTGAGGTCTGAACCTGTAGCCCCAAATAATCACACAAAGTCTTATATAAATTACATGATGTTTGGTCTGTGGCTCAGGCTCATTACTTGCTAACTCTTATGCTTTAATTTAATCCATATTTCTTTTTATGCTTAGCCTCATGGCTTGGTACCTTTTTGCTCAGTTCAGCCTTCTCATCCCACTTTTTCTCTGTCTCTTCCTCTGTTGCACTTCTCTTCCTTTCCCCAGAATTCTCCTAGTCTGGTTGCCCTGCCTCTACTTTCTGTCAAGCTACTTGACCAATCAGTGTTTTATTAAGACAATATTTACAATGACAAGTATTTACAGTGTACAAAAACATAGCCCCACAACAGGATGTTCTGCAGAATTCACATGGCAGTCCTGAGATGATGGTGTTGAATATCTTCTTTTATGAGGGCATTGGGTCCTGAGAGCCCTTGCTTTATAGATGTGATCAGTGGGCCCTAATAAAAGGTGGAGGGGGTTAGCTAGGCCCCTCCTTGCTTCTCCTTTTCTCCAGGAGGTAAGGACCCTCCATTCACCAGTTCTTCTCCATTGGCAATGAGATAACCTCACCACCATAGTAGCTTAGAATAGATTAAATGTGTTTTTACTTTGATCTTAGATCTCTCAGTTCTAGGAACTTTGAGGAATAAATTTGTTATTTTAAAACTATTCAGTTTCGTATTTTGCTATTGCAATGCAAACAAATCACCACTGGTCTATAGGACAAACGTGCTGGAGCTTTATTTCTGGGACTGTCCATTTTAATTGAAGTGACACAATGTAAAATTTTAGTGAGATCATTGACAACTAAATGGTAAGATGACAAATATATAAGCCAGTAAAAAAATAAAGATTGAAAGTGCTACCAAATTCTCTAACTTCTGTATCAAGAAACAAAGGCTCAGACAATCTATTTTTAAGCAAACCTTAACAGCACATAATGTTTCCAAGGAAACAGAACTTTAGAAATCAGCTTACAATGTGACCAGATGTTAACTGTGATTTGAAAAATTATTAGCACCTAATTAGCAGTGGCAAGTGGGAGTGGGTATCACCAAGAAAGTTTCTGATATTCCTCTGCACAATTCATAAAGTTCCACTTTGTTTGACCAAGTGTGAACACTAGGGTATGAATACTGTAAGACTGAATATTTTTCATCTTATAAAGTTTTCTTTACTTAAGCATTATACTTTGTCTTATTTATAAATGGACAATAATTCATTTAGAAAACTTTTTTTAGGGGCTGGAGAGATGGCTCAGTGGTTAAGAGCACTGCCTGCTCTTCCAGAGGACCCGGGTTCGATTCCCAGCACCCACATGGCAGCTAACAACTGTCTGTAGTTCCAGTTCCAGGCAAAAAAAAAAAAAAAAAAAAAAAAAAAAAAAAAAAAAAAAAAAAAAAAAAAAAAAAAAAAAAAAAAAAAAAAAAAAAAAAAAAAAAAAAAAAAAAAAAAAAAAAAAAAAAAAAAAAAAAA